>JACXIV010000097.1:5560932-5757109 GCA_014737475.1 Bombus confusus
TTCATCTTGCTTAAAGTCTTTCGCCGCTTAAATCCCGTTAAGCTGCGGAATTTCACTACCGAAGCGCATGTTACGCAGTGGTTAAAATGTGTTTCGTGTGTTCAAAGTGTCCCTAATGTTTAAAATAGTTTATCGTTTAGTTTTAATTACCAGCGGTAATATAGATTACATTGCATGGAACTACCCGAGACTCGTTTTTGCTTAGGAAGCCAGGATGTCGCTGAAAAGTTTGTTAAGTCTCGTTTATTTTCGCTATTCCACGAACAATTCTCGATACGTTGCAAGACATTTATCGGAAATTGAGCAATCGAAGCATTTAATATTTAACGTTAACTTTCGCTCGAATTTTTATTGCGCATCAATATTTTGATGTTTCACGTATATTTATTAGCAAATTTGTAAGCAAAAAGCCGGGGAAAACAAATGCACGTCGTTTCGGCTAGCTTTTATTGTTTAATTTTTCTCGGCTTTGTACTTGTTTCAATTGGCGAAACGTTTGACCGTATTTGCGAAAAATGAAAAAGGTGTAAAACGAAACGAGAGTTTAGCTTTTTCGTGAAATACATTCCCTCGCTTGATTCCGTTTCAACAATATTTGTGAATAAAATTTATCGACCTTACCGTACTCTAATTCTTTGCCTCGAACAGCAGCATTCGCGGAAACCACAGAAGCTGCAACATTTTCGGGAATTTTGCTTTGTAATCCACTACGAAGTGTTAAGCGCTACACCCAAGAATTTCGCAATACAATTTGCTCCGAACAATGAGAATAAAACAAATGGAACAGCACCGCAAGGAATTAGAAGAACAGGGACTCTGACAGAATACATTTGCTTATTCATCACTTTATACACGCTATTTACTTGTTCCTTTTCATTCGCATTCTTTGCGCATTTATTATTCCATTCCTTCGCTTCAATTCCTCTCGGATACGCATCCCTGATTTAACATCGCTTTCTCAGCGTCGCTTTCTTTTCTCATAGATTCGAACAAGGTATAATTTACGCTCAATTCGATTGTCGAATTTTGTTCATTTAAACAACGCTTTATCTTCCTAGATTTTAATTTTTTTCGCTTACTTGGCTCCGCTGCATGACCCGTTCGAACGAATCTTTCTACCGCGAGAAAGTTTCCGAAATTTCGAGAAAATAATGCCCGATTTTTCGTTTCAGTTCTACGCGAAAGATTCTCCGAGAACAGCAACAGCCCATTTTTCACTTGCAACGAAAGCGAAATTAAATTGCAAGGTGAATAATTTGAGAATCGCCGCACAGTTGGTCACTTTTTCGCCACTTCGCTCCAACCTGAACTGCGTTTACTCTCGCGTTTAACAACGCAAGTTGCTTGCAAACGATCGCATTAGCGTAGGAAATCATTTCCTGCCAACGTTATCCGCTACGCGTAATTCTGCTGAGGTCACATAAGCACGGGCGTATTCATACGTACGGCTTATTACTTGTTAATTCAGCGACTGTGGACGGAAGGATACGGCCAGCTTTGGGGTAAATATAGGGGAGCAAGCGAAGGACCGAGATAAACTGTACGTTTGGCTTGTCACATAAGGCTGACCTGCGCGACAAAACATATCCACGCGCGCACATAGCCGCGCGTATGTTAGTCCGCCTCATTAATGGTTAAAGCTAATGCCAGAGGCTCAGGACTAATGGAAATAATGCGACGACCCCTCTGATCTCGAACCAGCGTACGCTCTTGAGGTACTTGCTACTGTAAAGTACCGCGAGGATAGTGTATCATCCGATTTACAAGATTTCCAAAGTCGTTGCGTTAGAAATTTTAATGGTAGCATCAATTTTATTTGAAAGTTTGGAAAGTTTCCGATGGTACTTTCGAATGGAAACCTTATGATTTGTATCGTATATGATATATTCGGATAATATTTGTCATTACGGTTAAGGTAATGTTTATCGCAGTACGAAGCGCGAGTATATGATAATAATAATAATCAAAGTGATCACATTTCGTGCATCAGGACAAACGAATTGACACAAGTATTCGCACATGCGCAGCTGAAATTTCGACGAAGGTTTCATGACGAAACGACATTCCGTATGCTATGCACGCACATAGAAATACAAATCTATCTTTCTATTACAATCTCTTTCTTTCCTATTTTCTTATTTTCAATTACTTAATTAATGTCACCAGGATTTCTGCATTCGCGAAACAATTTATATCGACGATTATAATTTTACCTGATCAACCAACGAAGAGTTTTACATGATTTTCTTAAATATGCTAATCGTGACTCGTCGTTAGCGAATACACGTAACTAAATACGTATATAAGTTGAATGGAAATCGGAGTCGTAACGGGGGCTGCGCTTAGTGCCTAAAAAAAAATGTGGTAGTTTTTTCGCTTTCATGACGTGGAATCAGGTCGAAAGAGGGTCGGAACATGCGAGAACTCGAAAAGTAATGGCAGCCTCGCCGGGATTCACCGAGGAAAAATGATAATCTTGTCCCACATGCACGAGTATCCCCGCATCTTGGCGAGCAAGCGGACGCATAAATAACAAAGTGGATTTCCAGATTTTTCATATGAGGAACCTCTTCGTTTCTGGGGATTTATCGATCGCTCGGTTGCACCGCCACTCTGCGCCACAGCCAAAAGAAAAGAAGCCAGCCAGTTGTATATTTCGATCGCAGCGAAATAACGTGCCCCGGGCACACAAGCCACTAACAGCCTCGTATGAAAATTGATTTTCGTTCGTCCATTCTAGCGCCGATTCCCCTTCTCGCTCGATATTTTATACGCGCAACGATTTCAATAATGTCGTTCCCTCTCCTAATCGTTACTTTGAACTATACATAACGTGAAACGTTAAAGACGCGACGACACCTCACCCCGCAATAAATATTCGTTACTCGTAATAACGTCAATTGCAATCTCGTAGTTGACGATCATTTGTTATGAACGAAACGGACGAAAAAGTCGAGCTGTGAGCACTTTTAACTTGATCGAAAATCGCTGTTCGTGTCAGCGGCGAACGAGAACAGCGCGCGGTCGGATTGAAATTAATTAACCGATATTAAAACGCATGGCACAACGTTTGTTTAAGCAAATGCGTAACAAACGATAACCGCGGATGAAAGGATGCGTGCACGTTTGAATCGTAACGAAAGCGAAATACACGCGTCACCGTGCAACGTAATTCACCGGCATGGTAAAACGTAAGTTAACGCTTATGTTGAATCCTCTGTTTCACAATCGCTGCGCGAAATCGACCAGTATAAATCAAATTGCACGACCCGCGTGATGTTTAGTCGCTTCGTAATTCGCGTTGGCAAATTAGATCGCAATCTGCGCGACGTTACAGAAAACACAGAAGAGCGGTAAGCAGGCGTAAATTTGGAAATAAATTAACCAACTATCCGGCCGCCGTGGGAAAAATAAGAAAAACGGTGTCCGTGCCGCGTTTTCTCTGTATAGCGGAATCGCATGCTCCGCGAAGAAGTTACAATTAAACACAAATATTGAATTCACGTTTAGAATTTTAAATTACCTTGGAAACTTTAGGTCGATGCTGACAAAGGGAGAATACCGAGTTTGATGCAGCAAAATGGACGTAGCTCTGTTTATCTCTATGAAATTTAACATAAAACCGGTCGCGTCGCGTTAAATGGCAGAACGTAATAATTGCGAATATTTCCTGTCATTTCGCATGGAAAATAGCAAAGTACCGGTGCCATTAAGTTCGCGTAGGAAACATTTGTGTTCGTAATCATAATTGTACGATGGACTTGGGAAAATTAAAAAAGTTACAAAGCGTCGTAGGAATCTTAACGCACAGTTACATTGGTCCCTTCCGTTTCAAGCTGCATACTTGTATTATACGTACGATGTACGCACAATCGTATAATCTAGCAGGTTGCTACTGGCTAAGTGGCACGAGAAGAACATCGAACATCTTTGATCATCAATCTCCAATCTTCCCGATCGAACTCGAAAACTCATGCTACATAGGGCGTACCTATAATCGTATTACGTTCGTTACTTACTTTAATAAGTAGATTCATCCCTTAAAGTATCGCGTGAATTATTTATGATAATAGAGATATAACAGATAAGACAAAACCGGAATCGTGTAGCATTTTACCTGTAAAAATGCGAATAGATGGCCAGATGCTTGCTTACACGCCATGACAGCTGGTTAACGTAAAAGCAAACGAATTCTTGGAAAACGGCACTACTGTACCATATAATAAATGAAGTAGACGCTGCCGATGATAACGGGTTACAACGTAAAGGATGTCTACGGTCGATAGGGGACGAAGCAGAGAGTCGAGCGATCGTGCTGATCCTTTTCGTTGGTCCGTACTATTCAAGCGGATAGCGTGTCGGTATAGATCGAGTATATAAAGTACTAACGATGAGTCTGTAACGGCTTTGCGACGAGATCTATAAAGTTATTCGTGCACGTGAGCAACTGCCGACTAACGGATCGCGTTTATTACGAGCCATAGCGCAACAAAGCACCCCCGACGCGATCCATCTAACCGTTCCTAAGGTTAAGGGGTATTACATTAATGGTTGCACGGCGATCGCTGATCAGGAGGGTCGCTGGTTCTACGGCTCTAAGTGTGCATAGGCTGATATATTTCCTGGGAGAGAACGTTAAGTGACGAACTGGTTACGGTGGACGGAAGGTGTGTCGCATAGGTTAGAAGAATTTATGTTAATTGCTGTGATACAATGGTTTAATTCGTAGTGGTATTATAGGCATGTAGCGAAGCATTAAGATATACGTTCTCAAGTACCGTATTTAGCTCGAGATGGATTTTCTTGGAAGGTCATGGTTCTACTTGACCGTTATACAAATTACGAATAGACTTTGCTTTGGGCTTTAGCAAGGGATAAATACGGGCGAAAGTCTTTGTTATTTCAAAGAGAAGATACAATGACACTAAACCTACCGACACATCTTGTATATTTATTGACCGACAGACTACAAATTTTTCTTAGAAAAAGAGGCAAACTAGAAGTAGATACCGAAGAATATATTGTGTGCACATTTCACGAGAAATCATAGATTAGCAAGCGATAGGATAACGTTTAAATACGGTAAAATTTGTGTAGAAATTTTTTCAAAGCGGTCAGTTTGACCACTGTGGTAGGTTTAGCGTTAACGTCATTTTCTTAAATACATAAATATATATATATATATACTTCCGAAGATAGGTAATTTATTTATCATACGCATAAAAGGTATACTATGTCATGTTTGATGTAAGAAATTTCGTGTATCGCGTTTCTATCTGAACGTATGCAACACGTCTACACGTATAAACGCTGTCGCAACGTTTTATCAATTATGAAACTGAAAATCTCCGAAGAACACTGGCGCGTTCAGGAATCTATATTCAAACTAGCGAATCTGTTGCTCGAAAATTGCAGAACACTTTTTCCCCTTTTTCCTCTTCTGCTGCCCTATGGTCCCATCCTAACCATCCCTACGGCGCAACGGCGGAAATGCGTTGTGAAATATTTAATCCAGTCTACTCTCGATCACCCCTAGCAACAAACCTCTCTTGCTTATTCTCGCTCTCTTTAGTCTTTCTCTCTCAACAGATTCGATGCCAGGCTCTGAACATCCGGTACTCTACATTATTAAATACGCGACACCGACCTCTGGTTGCTCTGATTTTATGGGATATCCGTGAACGAAATAACTTGTCGTTCATGATTCCTTCGTCTTCGCCTGTCAATAGCTTCAACTTACCTCGAGGCAGTCGCACGAATCTGTCAAAAGTTCGTCGAAAAGTTCACTTGTCGCTTGTGTCATTGGTTAAAAGTAATTAACGGGAAATTGGAGAAATTTCAACATCGTACGTTTATTTGAAAGGAGAAGGGACGATAGAAGTTGAACGGAAGAAGGCTATCTTCGGAAAGATGAAAAGAAGTTGTGAGACAATGATACTTATTGTTAGTTTCATTTGAAAGTATAATTACCTTGCAACATCGTAGCTATAATAAGCTTGCCTCCTTTCTCAGAACAGTCTAACAAAATTTCTATAATTGAACAAACTTTATGTTAACAAACGTTATGTTCATAGGTATCTGAAACGTAGATGCAGTACATTACATGGAATTCCCGAGAAAATGGCCGAAAAGTCATTTAAGTTAAAACGAACAATAAAGTGTCGTCGGGTAACCGGCAGGAAATCACGAATTAGACAAACTTTCTCAATTACTAAGATCTACCGCATAATTACAGGGAGCAGTAGTATATCCGGTTCTATCCGTTCGTTCTTAATGAAGCTGTGCCTATTAACTCGTCAAATGAACGGGCCGCCGCTACGTAACTGTGCTGTGCGCCGTTGTAAAACTAGGCTTTCACGTTCCAGCATTTTCTTATTTGTGTCATGGCGCGCGGCAATTTGCAATATGATTACCAATCCCTGTTCGCGTTGGCACACGTTATAGCGAGCAGAAACACGGAAAAAAGGGGCGGCCGAGAGGCAGGTGAACGTATGCTCGCAGTGACTAATACGCTCGTGATTGATTATGCTCCTTATCCGGAGTTTTATTAAAATTTTTAATTACTCCGCGGACATTCCGCACGATCGATGATAACGCGTTTGAATTACGATAAACCGACTGCAGTTTGCCCACGCGTGTGCGTTTGTCGCATAGTTATTATTTCTAAGCTGACCTTACGCAATGCGTGAATCATATCAGGTATAAATTAACAGCGTAACAGGGCCAATGGCGACCGGCTGGTCCGCAAGTTTCCGTTGCAATTCATTTCATACGAACGCGTATCGCTGCGTTTTAAGGGGGACTTCGTGATTTCTGCAAATCAGAATTAATTCGAATGGCCGGTACGTGAGCAGGCCAGACGGAAACGGGTGAATCGGCTTATGAAAAATATCGTCGGACCGTAGCTTTTGGTTACGCGACGCGCATAAAGCTTTGTAATTCGCGAGAAGAAAAAAAAAAAAAAAACAAAAATACATCGCGCATCGAAGTAATTTCGCCGATTTAAATTCATTCCGTTGGCGCTCATATAAAGAAGAGGAAGGTGTGGTAATTAATGTTTGGCCGTTAACCTTTGCGGTGGTTCTGTTACAGAGCATAAACGCGAATGGGAAAACTTGTAACTATGTACTTGTTTTACAACGATACGAAGAATGATGAATTTCTTTTTTTGCAACACCATGTATATGCATCGATATGTATTTTAACGGATACAAAGATATGACTTCTTCGACTCGGCACATCGGAGATTCATTGAATTACAGATTTAAGTATCGCAAGGTATTAAAACGATAGTATACTTGTAAATATTTCCACATTGAATTATATGGCGTGTGACCGTTTCTTGGATTTACATACGTAACAACGTTAAGATAAATTATTTTCTACGTCATGTGTTTCTGATTGCAAATGCTAACGAAGTATACTCGTGACGTTTTATCGGTTTTGCGCTTCGTACTAGTTATTCTGCATTCTACTATTTATACTAGAAAAAATCTTTCACTGTAATTCTTTGTATAGAAATATACTCTTCTGTTATTTTATTGCAAATTGTATATGTAAGGATTTTACAAGCAGACCATCATTGTCTTTAATAATATACAGTTTGTCTGGAAGTGTAATTATCGTATCGTTTAAATAGTTAATAATCCCATTAAAAGATTGTGTAAAATATTACTTTCTACCAGGAATAGTTAATTAGGTGCATACGAAATGTTTTCTAAACACAATATTAACCTCGTATAGCTACTTCTAAATATCCTACGTTTAATCAGAATAATTTCCTCGTCGAGTCATGCATGACGTTAAAATTAATTCCAAGTCATGATTCAGTGCATTTTCCCAATGACTAACTGGTTTCGTTATTCCAGTTTATAAAAGTTATCAGTCGTAGAAATCAAACATTTTTACAATGGAGCTGTTACAATTTCTTTCCAAGTGATTTATGCGTCTCAGCATTGAGTACGCGTGATTTATAGCAAATTTCTTCTTGCCGTGTCAAAGTTTAACGGCCATTATTCGCCCGTCTTTAAATTTCGAAGAAGCCACATATATTTCGTGCAACGACGACATCGTCTTTACAAAATAACTTCCTCTCGAACGTATTACTCCTGGATGTTAAACATTTGCGCACATTTAACACGACATGCAAATATAATCTCACGATATTCGTTACTAAACACGCAGTTTCCAATCGTTCGCGGAAAAAGAAAAAGAAAAAAGGAAGAAGCAGAGCCAAATCGCTTAGAGAGCGATCGTTCTTGCTTCGTGTTCGTTTGATTGTTGCGGTATGCGTAAATTCAGCCTGTGTGTGTGCTCGTTGCCGATGGCTATCTACCATGCGACCCCGGCTAAATGGTCATAAACGGCCACCTACCCAAGATAACGTACATGGTTGTGGATTTTGCTTCTGACCGTTCGAGCGTGTGTAACGATATTAATTATTAAAAGCATAGCGACAACAGGCGACACCGTCAAAGCACGTCATCGTCGACGGCACATAGCTCGGTCATTACTTTATTTTTCGTCGCGTCCTTTTTGCGCTCTCTCGCGCTTTTCTTCCTCGCTTTCTGCTTTCTGTCTTTCTCCGCGTGTGTCGGTTATTGAGGCCAGGCGAAAAGAAATACCAAGAACCAAAGGGGCGAAGAGAAGTTAATTACCATTCTCCAAAATTTTCCCGGGGAAAAGTTCAACCCTTGAAAAGACCGCGCCAGAAGAAGAAAGTTCTTAATAATAGCGGCTTCCCTCGCTGCAATTCATGTCAAGCAGATAGCCGGCGAAATCTGATAACCATGAGTTGGCAAACGGCTGCGCTATTTAGTAATGAAGCGGAAATGCGCGCGCGCGTCCGCACGGAAGTGGGCACGAGGATGTTGCGCGAATTGTTTTCGGATCCGAATGAAATCTGTTGCATGGATACGAATTCACTGGAATAATTCCCGTTTCATCGAAAGTACGCTTTGTACCGTATGATTAGCATTGGTTATGCGAACTCGCATTTATTATTAACGACTTGTTGATACTTTGAACAATAGCAAACGCGTACATTAAAATGCCTCCTTTTCTTCGCACTTTAGGCTTTTCGTTGAAGCGCGATAGGTTTTTCGAATTTGCCAGTCTGCTTTCACGGCAAACCGTGTCGTAAGCGTAACGAATAACGTTGGTCGTATAAAAGCTTTCAGGATGCTCGGAGTCAATCTTATCCGAGGAATACGGTACTACAATTTAAAACATCTATGTGGCGTTGTTAAAAGACCTTTTAAATTACTAAATCGATTTTGCTGTATTAACTGCAGATAATCGTGACATTTATTTATTACACGGAGTTTCAAAGTAAAAGCAATACGTTTTAGCGTTGGAATTAATCTCATCGCACGGCAGCGAGCGTATTTTGAGAAGATCAAAAGAATTCAATCACTCAGTACGATTTGATTTTCGAAATTCGTTTTTGAATATCCCACGACTAAATTCTATTTATCACGAAAATAAATAACTATTTCCAACCTGTTAACAATCAACGCTTACAACATCCATTATACAACTACCTATCGTACCTGTACGTAAGACAACTTAATTCGAGACGACGAAAATTAGGTCAGTTGCAGGTGTCGCGAGACACGTTTCTCCGTCGTACGAAGCAAAGTAAATCTGTATCGTAAGAACGTATCGCGATAATTTGCGGAAAGAGTTCTTAAACTGTCTCGTTGATAGACCGCGGCCACTAAACGGCTTTTATACGCGCGATACCTGCGATGCTAATGAGCGACGGCGTAATTACCCACCCGACCAGCGCCAAGTGGAAGCGCCAATTTCCCCTCTTGCTTTCTTATATAGGAATCGAGCCGGGTTAAGAGTAGTCAGGAAATTACGAGCAACGGGTAATGCAATTCCGCAACGCGGCAAGTGGACAGCGACGCGGTGGTAAGAGGTAGGGTGCGAGGCTGTCTCCGGCCACCATGGAATTTGGCATTCCTGCAGCTCTGCCTAATTGCTATGGGCCACGCACACGAGGAATTAATAATTAAAATAAAATACAGCGGCGAACGGGTTCGCCCCTTTCCCCTCGCTGGCGGCGCTGGTGGGAGAGACGCAGCGGTCAGACGTGGTAGAACCGCGGGATACGGAGGGGTGCGTGGCAATGGCGGCAGTCGTGCTCTGGTTTTCAGCCCCGCAGGCAGTAATATACATAATTAAACATACGTGACTTATCTGCTGAAAAATGTTGCGTTTAACACCCACCCACCCGACAGAGTAGCCGTGGCCATCCCCCTTTTACGCCGTTGCCTCCGCTCACCCTGCGACCCCGCTGCCATCACCCCAAACCAGAGCGCGTGACATAGTGCGCGTGGTTCTCTGCAGATACCAGTGTATCGTGTGTCCGCGGTTTTCCAAATTATTTTTTTCTCCCCTTCCGCACACCCGCCTCGCTTCCTCCCTCTTCGTCTCGTTCTTTCTCACTCCGTTTCGTACGCTACATCGCGCCCGCGCGTATTCGTGTCCGTATCGTTGCCCATCTTGGTGTCCCGCGTCAACGGCTACGCGTCTATCGCGTTTTATTAACTAACGCGTAGCGTGCCAACGTCGTAAAAATTACGGGAAATTTATCTTTTGCCATGGTCCGAGCAGCACGCGGCTCACAACGATGCTTGCGGAAACTTGCGGTCTCGCTGGCTTTTCTGCCGAGCCTTTCGGACGTATCGAAAATCGTTACGACAGTCGCAGGACCGTGTTGCGTTTATAAATGATAAATTAAACTGTAAATTATCCGAAGAAATTCTATATGCATACACGCAGAGATTCGATTATAGGCTTGATTATACACCTTGCACGATACCATTCTTTAATTAGTCAAGCGCTGGTAATTTATCTTCGAGCTACTTGCTACTCGTTGTTCTCGGGTTTTTGATATACGGCAAAGCGGATGCAAAATACTCGTCCGATGACCAATTATTTGCTTTGGCAAATTAGCAGAAGTATTAGAACGAGGATATGCAAATCACGGTGAAATAAATATGTACCAAGCAGCAGGCTGGCAATCGCGCGTTAAAGAGAATGTTTCGCGTTCGTATATGCACGGCCTCGAAGCCTATACTTTCCTCCTTCCGTGCATGTAAATATCTTCTTAGAATATCTCGCTCACTCACGTTAGCTCTAGATATGTATGTAATTGATGAATGTATGAATATAAATCAGGCTTGTTAATCTCGAGAAAGTGTCAACATCGGTTATTCTTATACCGTGGCCGGCCGCGATCTAGAGACAGCGAGACGAATTTCAAGGCATTGAGACCTCGATTCGAGTGAACGAAAGACCGCAGGGACGCGTGTATAGCTATGGATCGCTGTTGCATCGCGGCAATCTGATCGTACGCGGTTATTTGCAATTTCTTTCCGTCGCGCTTCGAATTACGGAGCATCCAATCGAGGGCATTAAATATACCCAGGGATGTGTGTTGTCGATGGTAAAACTGAGCGCGTCAATTAGCGCGATCGATCACTACTTGTTTCGACGATTAATTACCGAGCACGTCGTTACACACTCGACAAGCTCCGTAACCGCGGATGAAATCGTTTCACTGTTTGCTGCGCTCTCGTCTCGAAAACCAAAAGCGCGGCCGACTTGGTGGAACGCTGGGGATTATCGATCATCCGGCAACAAATCCACTAGAGAACTAGCTCATAACGAGCTTCGGTTGTCACGGGCCACACAGCAAGCAAATAAATCGCGCGCGTTGGAATTCCGTCGATGGGACGCCGCTTATTCTTATTAGCTGATAGCCCACGGAAATTCGTTTCACCCAACCTGACGGCATCTGTTAAGCAAGCAGCAATAATGGACGCATGACCGATGAGCGGGCGCGCGAAAGGCAACCGGGGCGGACTTTTTTTCCTGACTTAAGAGGAGCTTTTTTTCTCGGGACATTTTAACAATGCAACAGGGGACCTCGGCTATCTCGGCCAGTATTTCAGCGCGATACCAGTCTGTGACAAATAGCTACCGATGTAATGAATATGAAACGCAACCCCCGACTCGCTCGTTCCTGCAACCCTTTCACCCCTAACAATCCACCATGTACTATGACGTATAACGTTGTATACGTAGTACAGAGTTGAATCAAAGCATGTACCGCTCGCGCCACTCCTTTGTGTTCGGAATACTTAATTCTATCTCGCGCGCGTTACGACTTACTTAAATTTAATTATGCACTGCTCCGATGAAATTGTGCGTAATTCACGGTAACTGTATTATCTCGCCGCTGGGATTGCTTCATTGGTCGCTGGTTGTATCGTTAAAACGCCAAGTGTCGATGTGCACGCGTGTAAGAATTATCCAATTTTTCAAGCTTTATAAATTCTATACACGTACATTTGCATATTCAGATTTATTGTTTTGTAGGAAATAGATATATTGTGCAACGTTTGGTTTGTAAATACCAAATATTCGTGCATATATATCAAGAAATTATTTGCTCAAATTTCTTACATACGGTGGTTACGGAAAGTATTTGCGCGTAAGTTTACGTACCTGCGAACTGTACTTTCGTCGGCGATCGTGTTCTTCATATTTTAAAGTAATTAATTATATCGTACAGGCGAGAACGAAATACGTAAATAAGAAATCGGTTCCCAAGACTTTGACGCGTAAAATAACTATGCTGATATTTTGAGGAACAAGAATATGAAGAATCGACTGGTAACACTGATTACTCGTAAGAAGATTATTCATAAGCCGGGTGAAACGTATGGTGTCGTAAAGCGAGATGTATCTTTTTATACTCAAAGAAACGAGTCTTTTCGCATCGTATCTCGTCTTCGTGACGCTAATCTCGTAATGGACTGGAACAAACGTGTCTATGACGTTTAAAGAATAACAACGCTCTCATTACGTATAATTATCGATTAGACTGTCGTTAACTGGCGCGCATTAGCAAAATGAAGCTCGCGCCCGTGTAAGCTGTGGATTTTTCGAATTAATACATGCTTCTTCTTTACGCATCTCGACTAACAATTGCATCAGAGAGAGTACAGCTACGAAATAAGTGGATACAAGTAGCTTTAGTTACGCCGGCATAGGACGCATGTGTAGTATCTTTAGGCGATGTGTACGAAAGGATTATCCCACGACAAATGAACAAACAGCCTGCGTATCCTCCCTTTGCATCCTTCCCACTGTTCCAACGTGTTGGAACTCCTGTCTTCCTTCGCGATCTCTCCTTTCACGCAGCTCTCTCCCTATCACTATTTCTCACTCTTACTTGCCCTCTCCTCCCAGCTCTAGGTATAACGGCGCATGCTAATTACCCGGTTGACTCAAGTAAACCCCTATGAAACTGCAAGGGTTACGTGGCGTCAACCCCGTGCTCTATACCTACGTCTAACAATAGCTAACGCCGGAGTTTCCACGCAATTAAATTTCATTCGCTTCTGCTATGCGACCCTTCCACTTCCGTTATTTTTCTATCTTATTGTCAGCCGCGGAATGGAGATGCTGCGTGTTTAAGACGCATTCAGCATCGAGTTGCAAACGAGAAAAGTTTCTCGGATGTTAAACGTGATATGGCATTATAATCTTAATTAACAGCTAGTGCGGTTGTTGAAGTTCAGAGGTGGAAAATGTAACGTATCGTCTTGTTGCCCCGTAGTCTTCGATTCACATAGCAATCCCAATAAACAAACGTCAGGCTTGGAAAATATCGTGAAATGAAAATTACAAATTCATGCTGCCGATTGATTGCGCGATTAATTCTAACGGATACGATTCGAAAGTTGCTACAGCGATTGCGTAATTTGATTGTTTACCACGAGCGTGAAAATCCAACCGCGATCTCTTCTATTTACGACGAATTGCGCGCTGAAGCGCATGCGCGTTCAATCGAAAGAAATAAATTAAGTAAATCCAGCGAGACCTCGCAACAAGCTTGTACAGTGATTGATCGAATCTCGCGAATGCACGCAGCGCGATATGTCACGGCCGTTTGATTAAATGCATTTTTTGACGAGCGTAAATTATCTGAGACATCGGCGCGTAAGAGGCTTATCTCTTATCAGTCATCCCGGGACAACGGTGTAACAAGCTAAGCATTTTTGATGGCCGATGTCGTATCGACGTCCTTAACACGCCAACGTGATACGCAATCACTCATTCGTACTTTTTAACAATGTTCGATCGTGCTCCCTTTTGCAGCCGGATTCACACGAATCCTCCTGATTCGCATTCGTGGACACCTGCTGCGAGATAAATGCATAGCGGCGGCACGGAATGAAATTTATGTCAAAGATAATTGTCACATTGCTCCGACGTCAGTCAAGTTTTTCGGCCGTCAACTACGCGAAAAATCTCCGTTGCCTCATGCGCGGATGTTTTCTTCGCACCGACAGGCTCGTTATAGCCCTCCCGTATCAGCACGTGATCGAAATTAAACCGAACCTCGAATCCGACTTTCGCAAAACTTGGATCGATCGTTCAAACGTGAATTATACGCGACTGTCGTATGCGCGAACTCGTGTACGCGAATTTCTATCAATAGCACACTCGCTTGATCGTTAATTAGTAGACTGTGCGATACTGTCAAATTCTACGCGTAATCTGCATGATGCGCTTACTACGCGTGTAGCGATTTCGTACAATCACGAGCTTCTAAACGCAGGTTGGAGGAATGTTTGTTTAACAAAATAACATATTATTACGTTCGAGAACAGATGTTTGCATTTTCTGACAAAGTATCAGAGATGTTTGACCTATATCGATTTTCAGACTTTTATTTCATTCAGGTTTGGGCTGGAAAAGTTTCTGTAGAAAATTTTACCGCAAAACTCTTTATCGAAATAATCGAGCGACAGATTTCTTGCGATATCATTTCACGATACGCGAATGAGATTTTCGGGACGTACGTTCACATGATTCGTTTTCATAAACCGTGGCATCGACTTTCCTCCTTTAACAAGATAAGAAATAGAGTCCTGACTCCTGAGAAGAGCTCGCGTGTCTCTCATTAACCTGAGCGAGTGCTCCGTTTTTCTACGGAACTAGGCAAATAGTTGGAGCGGTAACTCTTGAACGAGCAAGACGACAGTTAGAACTTTGCATCAGATTCGCGTCGCTCACTTTAACTCCGTTTCAGTTTGAAATTGCTCGATGATCCGTCCAGAGAATTGCCCTTAAAGTTAAAGATTATCCACGTCGCTTTACGTTTCTGCTTCTTCCTACGAGTTATTATGTTGTAATTAACTTTTTAAGGTAAAACGTATTTTACCGAAATTTATAAATCTATCACATTGTACCATAATATACTAAAATTTGAAATCAGTTTTATCGATATCAATTAATACGATCCGATCGAAACTGATACGATCAATACGTTTACAGATTTTATTACAAAACTGACACGTGGTAAAAATATACGCGATTAAAATCGCCAAAAATTTGGCAATTTATTTTGGCAACTTTCTTAAATACAGCGAATTAAGATTATCTTATATCAATTGTGTCTGCGTATGTGTAACAGCATCTAGCATTTATTTAGACAATGTTATCTAAATATTTATATGTATACATAATAGCACGATATTACGTGCTCTTAGAGATTTTATAAAATTTTATGTAGAAGAAAAAAAACGTAGAATGGACGTAAAAAGAAGGTAATTTAAAGAGGTAACAAATATTTGCGCGCTTTTAACGGTAATATAAGTGTCGTTTGAGAGGTTATTTCGCGTTGAAATTTCCGCGAAAGACATTTTCATGGTCTTACGGTCAAGCAGACAATTCCAGTTTTCCATTTGCAGCAATTTTCTCGAGTAGCTACGTATCTATTTCGAGCCCTGTGGGATAACGTTTAGAGAATTGCATTACCAGAGCGCCGCTCATGTGTAGACGGTTCGCACTGTGTATTGCGAATTTGTAAATAGCGTTACACTCGGTACACCGTATTGCGATTAGAGATAAATTTGTTAGTTAATTAATGCCTGCTACAACAAAGCGATTAATTAAATTACCGAACAAATTATACAGCGTTTAATGTTGTGAAATGATCAAAGCGATATTTCGGCCAACTACCACAAATACCTACGAGATAAACTCGTTAAACCATGTACCTTTTGTCTATGAATATCGTGCATCTGTGCCTCGTAAAATACATATTTTTAACAATTGTACGCCACTTGCAATATTCGATATCAATTTCACAGTCGTTAAATAACCTGGCAATCTTAACATATAGAATACGTATAATATCGCGGACAATTGGTTGTTATTAATCAATTGATCGTTATTAGTAATTTAGTACCTTTATTCGTTATTGGTCGATCTAAATCTCAAGTTGATTTCGCAGCGTTGAATAAATTGTTACAAATTACAATACGAACGTGATCATACTATGTACGAGCATGTTGGAAACTATCTCCGTTTATATACAGGGTGGTTGGTAACCGGCGGTACAAGCGGAAAGGGGGTGATTCTACGCGAAAAAAGAAGTCGAAAATATAGAATAAAAAAAATAGAATAAAAAAAATATAGAATAAAAAAGTCGGATAGTAAGTTAATAGGTAGGAAAACACTTCGGTCACATTGGAAGTGTTTATTAACATAACGTCGATCGAGACAATGATCTACAGTGAGATTCGTTATAACGAGACGTGATAAAGTGCACGCGTACCCAGCGAAAATTCAGTAGATTTTCTCGAAAACAAAGGCTCGAACGAAAAATTTTTATTCTATATTTTCGACTTCTTTTTTCGCGTAGAATCACCCCCTTTCCGCTTGTACCACCAATTACCAACCACCCGGAATAACAAGATATAAATATCGTACAATCTTCTTTCCTATCGACAAGCAGCTATAATTTCGAGCATCGTTTGTTCCGTCGGTTCGCATCGCCTCAAGAAGTACAATTGCTTTAGCTTTGATTAACGGTTGCATTGATAAGGCAGCTTGCTTTCATAACGCTGCTTGATTCCAATTTCTAAGGAAAATCCCGAAGACCGGGTTGCCTAATAGGCGAACCGTTCATAGCAGAGTCTAGTTTCTGGCGTTCTAGGTGGCATCGATTTTCAAAGCGTACTTGAACCTCTTTAACCTCTCTTGTGGTCGATCGATCGAGCGAGCGCTTGCGACGAGGGAAAGGTGCGAGTTTAATGAGTGTTGGTATTCGATTTAATACGAGTGTTGGTCTACCTCTGATCGCCCTGCTTCGTGGACACGGCTGAAATGGCAAAGTTACCCGAGCTATCCGAAATGTTCAAGAACCGTGCAGCGAGAAATTTCGACAGGATACAGTAATCAGCAGGGGATGGTATGGACAGAAGAAATGGAAGTTGCTTGATTAATGATCGTACTTCGTGATCGCGAAATGGAATTCTGTAAAGTGTATATCGAGAACTGTGTCCTTTTTTTTTTTTTTTAGCAAAAAATGGTAATAGTTACACATAAACCATAAATTAATGAATACGTAATGAGGGAGTTTTATTCGGATTTGATAATGGCGGATTATTATAATGGACTCTGTTCTGTACTTTTTAGTGGAAAGTAAAGGTATGTTTCGCGCGATATCGATTAAGTTTTACGCTTTTGTTCCATTTGAAGGTCTTTATCGTTATTTGGAATTACGTGTAGTTTCATCGTTAGATAAATCTAATTATACGAGCATATACTTGTTAAATCATATTGCAAAATTATAATTATATGTAGATGTACGCGCAGTCGAATGTGCTGTGTTTGCGTATGTATGTTGAAGCCGACTATGTGTGAAACACATCATGAAAATGGAGATGAAAGATATACTCAGATCCATAACTGTACAATAACTTCTCTATCGAATTTGGTCTAAAAATTAAGTACTTTCGCGTAGCCAAGTAATAACATTGAAGAGAAGTATGTATCTTTACGTGGCCGACAGGAAACGTGTCAATGCGCAGACAGCAGAAAAATTCATCTAGCAAAGGTCAAAGCCCCGACGAAATATTATACAGAAGAGAAATCTGCAAGAATCTCGGAAATAGCTCGACACTGAAAGAGAGAGAGATAGAGAGAGAGAGAGAGAGAGAGAGAGAGAGAGAGAGACAGACGAGTCTTCTACAGCGACGCTGAAGAAATTTTAAACCTCCCGGGGAGAAGAATACTGGACGACAAGATACTCCAAACTTTCTTACACGCTTATGGATATTGTACGCCGATTCTGTTCTAAACGATAAAGAAAAAGAGACATAAGGGGCGAGGTGCAAAAAAAGTGACGAGGCGAGATGTAAGAAGCAGGCAGGACAGAGGAAGGAAGGAAACTGTACGATATCCAGGCTGTTTTATACGACCATCGTGAAGCACACACAGTGTGTACAAAGGGTGAAGAAGTTGCTGGTATATGGTTGAACGTGTATACGCATCAGGCTCGTTGTGTACACGCTCGCGAGTGAGCGTGTACACACAATGCTATCGCTTATAGGAATGCTTATACACCATGACCTGCACCAACAGTGTGGCGGCGAGGGAAACCTCGGTGCAAACGTCATCGAGTACAGTGAGAGATTATGCGTGGAAAGGGGGCCGAGAGAGCAAAGGGAAGCCGAGGAGAGAAGCACGCATACATCAAATCAAGGAACTTGAGAGATCGACTACAACGTCAGAGGAACTCGTTCGTGACATGCGGTGACGTTTGACGTGATCTATAGCTGCGAAGGCACCGCTTGTCTCTATTCATCATGCCGTATCTACTGACCTAATAATGAGTAATTACTTAATAATTCCGAGGAGATGGAAGGGGAAACGATCTCTCTTGTTTTATCGCGTTCTCGAAACGTTAGATCACGGCCTGTTAAATTGCTATTTATAAATGTCTTTAGTTATTAATCTATTAATTGTACCCTTTGCTAGTTGAGAACTTGTAGCGCACAAGGTATTCAAGATCGATAACCGTAGACCGATTCGCCGCAGGCTTTGCACACGTAAACATGACAGCAGGTTTTCGATACAAAATACAAAATTACGGTAAATTTTGTCAAGAAATTATCATTGTTATTCAGATCGAGGAAACTTGGATAAATAAGTTTAAACGATAAATCGAACAAAGCGAGTTTGAATAAATTCTTACGAAATGCGATGCAGTCGGATGTTCGTGACGTATCAATTATTAAGAATGGATGTTAGACAGAGAAAACTAAATTAACCAACGATAAGATAATAAGAAGACGAATGAACATACATCTATCGATTTATATTTAACGTTCATAATGTTGATATTTTTAGTAGAAGCTTGTAGCATGCGATACAATAGTTCCAAATCTCCGGAAACATTCTTCATCCCATAATTGTCGCTTCGATACCTAAGAATTATCCGAGTTTCCAACTATTCCTTTGAGAATCCATCGAAAATACATATTGAATAAGTTTATTACGAGAAAGAACATTCATCGGTTGTTAAACGTTAATTAACGGGTGGCCGGCTGAAAGAGGAAGTTTTCTCGGGCGGTCGCGTCGGCGAGATCGCGGCAGATTAAAGAAGGAAAAACAAACGAGGTGGTTCAGAAAACAAGAAGGAGGGGGGCGACGGTAAAGGAGCCCGGATAAGGTTGCAAGACCCGTTGTACGTTTAATTAAGAAAAAATCCCATAACCCGCTAATGGGCGTAACGGTGTCGCCGAAAAAGAACGTAGGCAGCACAAAAGAATAGAAGAAAGTGCTCTGCTTCCCGGATTTCGCGTGGCTACGAACAAGCCTGTGCCCTTAATTCCGTAATACGAATATATGCACGTACAGGCGGGAGAGGAAAAGAGGAGCAGGCGTAATGCACGCTCGTCTAAGTACAGTCTGTAATTATGAAATAACCCTGGACCCTCTTTACGCTTCTATTATCATAGCTTTTTACGCCAGCGTAGGAGAAACCACGACAAATTTTTCCGTAGCTAGGGCCGTGCTCAAAAAGTCGTTCTCCATTTTTCTCGTTTCACCCGATTCCTTCCCTTTCTCTTTCCGCGTAGCGCGCAAGGTATCCGTATGCTTCGTCGTTGACAAGCTATCGTCATTGTTCCGTTGGCCGTGTCCTCTCGTTAAATGCCTTTTTCCTTCTACCCGAGCAACTTTCGGTTGCATGGCTGAACTTTTTCGGATTTAACTAGATTTTCCACTCTCGGTGTTTATCATGTATCCCATCGGGGATAAAGTGATACACGCGTGTTCACGCGGCGGAGAAATCCGCAACTTTTGCAATTTTACCGAGTTACATTCGTTTGAATTGCATCCGTCTCGTATAATCCCTTGTATAATTTCGCGGCTCGTGTACAACCAGCTCGCCGCACCGTTAATGCTGCCGAAACCTACTTGCCTACGGTTTGTTAGCTTTATGATATTGCGATTGTGCCGAAATAAAAGCTTGGAATTGATTTCGTTGGTTGAGAATAATTAAAAATCGGTTTCCAACGTGCTATGATACGAGTTTGATCCGTACGCGGCATATATATATATATATATATATATATACATATATCGCTTCGAAATGAATCGTTTGAAAGCATTTGTCAAAGTTTGGCAGAATTTTTATTGCACTGAAACAGCTATCCTTTCCTTCTATGTATTTTCTACTCTCGCGAATTGCCTTTTCACCGTTGCCATTCGTTACACGTTCTAACCTTTCAGCTGGATCATTAAGAATTAATAGAGTCGAATTAATTTCAGTCGGATTAGTTCTGGTCCTTGTAAATGTAAATGTAATGTAACAGGAGATTTCTGAAATCCCTCGAGCTAAATAAATGAAGTTCTATTAACGAGCCGGATGACGAATAATTAATTTATCTTTCTCGATTAATAGCCTAGAACGACTTCTAACCGCACATACCGTATCGTGTATCTTCCAAACTTCTATCGTAACTAAATCATCGACAAGTTGTTAGAAATTTTTGAAGTAGCCACTCACGCATAATCATCGACGAAGACGAACCGTATCGCAATTACACGCGTCGTTCAGTCGCGTAACTGTAATTTTTCCAGGTGGATTTCGTTTGAGATTTCGGGGCAGCTGGTTACATAAGCTCATCGGGCCGCTCCGATTCTTGAATAATTTATGCCGACTTTGTTGAGAACCGCTGCGCCACAGAGACCAAGCATCGTGCATACGCGATAAGACAAGCGCAATGTATTCTCTGGCTATATGCGCGCACACACACAGGCCTGACCTAGCACGCGCAAAAATCATGTATGCACGAGGGCATTCCAGAAATATGCCTTGATAAATAATAACTGAAGAAAAACAAAGTTTTGCGAATGTCGACGAAAAAATTACCATTTGTTTCGCCTCCTCCTACGAAGCAAAACATCCACGCAAGCTACTCGTATTCGCGTTTCAAGCAATCAGACACATGCAGTGTTATTTAATGTCTGCTACTGTTTCCTGGCTTTATATTTATCTTGTTTTATAGGTACATACGGAAACTGTTATACAAGGTTTTCCATTAACCCCATTTTACAAGCACGTTGTTTTTCGTCTATGCGCGTACAGAAGGTTAGCTGAAACTGCATTAATGAAATGGTTTCCGACGAATGGTTTTGGTAATTGAATATCTCGGACTTTATTTAAAAGCAGTCAATTGCAAATTTTATAACGTTTCTGAAATTTATTTTAGCCCTTTGGAATCGTGTGCTATGCCGAAATAATACGTACTTAATACACTCAAGTATAGACTATAAATTGAGAGTATTTATTATATATGTACATATATACAGTTTTGTAGTATTTGTAGTCATTTGGAGAGAAGACAGTCAAACGATCTAAAGCTTCTAAAATGTTTGTGTTCTGTTCTCTTCTTTTTATACTTCGTATTCAACTCGCGCATTCATCTACCATATTTTACCGTATGAACCTGTTACCAGAAAACTAATCACATGTTCACTTCAAGGGAGTACCATAAACATATAACGTATATAAAAATATGTAATACGAAGAGATCAGTGAGTAATAAGGAACGTCCACGACCAGAGACATTTCGTATTCAAATACTGAAATTTGCTATTTTAAACTGTTTCTGACTTGAAACTTCTGAAATATTCACACGTTTGCGAACGGTTTTCTAGTCTGCCCTTATTCGTTGTATCGGTCATTTTTTAACGTTGCAATTTTCCATACCATCGGACTAAACGCGATTTCAAAAAATACCAATTAATCGTAGCTTTCCCCGATCACTGTACCAAACAACGCGGAATAAATCGCGACTGAACGTCTTATTTTTCTTACTCCACGCGCGTGTCTTTGAAATTACCTCTCTGCTAGCTACCGCAACGTTTGCAGCCTACCTTCGACATTAATTTCGGCTGCAGAGACACGCAGAAAAGAAAGAGAGCAACGAGTTGCACGCTTTCGCCGTTCTGCTGAAACAACTGTTAAACGATACGTGTTGACGTCACCAAGCACAATACATGTGCAGCTAAGCGTGGCCGTTCTTTAGCTACGATATCCACGCGTTATACAGCCGCGTGGCCGCTTCAACGTTAGCAGTTACATCGTGTTTCACTAACACCCTATTCATTACCCTGCTCACTCCATCGACCTCGTGTACACGAGTCCGGTCTGCATTTCAGTCTGCTCGCATTAAAGCTCTAAATACCGTGTGACGAGCGCAAACGGCTGCCGTGTCAGGATGGCCCTATCTACTTCCTCCCGCCTCTTGGTCTCACTCGGTCTTTCCACGTCTATATCTTGCCTGCCCATCTGCTTTCACCCCCCTGCCCCCTCTTACCCGTTAACCACGGCATTTCTCTGCATATGCGGCTACCAGGCTATTCCCTATTAAAATCCGAAACTACTCGGGCAAATTTAGAATCTGCCAAGTTCGAGACGAATGTTACGAGCCGGGCTAAAAGCCACTTTCCTTTTTCCGTCCATATCACGTCTGAGTTTATATCGCCGCTTCTACTGCGCGGCGTAACGAGGACAGCCGGTCGTATAGCATCACACGTTCGTTTTGTTATTTCTTTTTCGTTTTTTTTTTTCTGTGTTTTTTTTATTACTATTAAGCATTTGATATCTCGTGCGAGGTTTACTTCCGCTGTGAAAGTATGTGTAATTTCTCGTTTCGTCTAGTCCCGCAATCGGACTTGTGTAATTAACTTCTTTAAAATCTGCGTTTTACGCCGCATTGTTTCCAGCGTCAGTTGTAGACGGTTTGTAAACGGATGTTTAGACAGATTCAAATTTTTATGGACACGACTAAGAAAATAGAGTTTGAACAGAGATTTATTTTCTTCGTTGTACGTTATATCTAACAATTACTATGTTTTGGATATTTTACGTATCTCTGTATATTACGTGCGTTTCGATAAATGAAAATAATTTTTAAATTTACCATAAATGCACAAACAGCCGCGATCCAGCCATGGCATTATTTTATCTACTTCCCTGATTTTTCTAAATTTTTTTTCTCCCCTCTTAACATCTAAATCATTGTCGACCTAGATCTTTTATCGAATCGATAACGAATCGCATTGTACTCGATACAAAAGTTGAATCCTACGTACACGTCATTCGATCGATTCAAGTTCGATTCGTCGCGTTATAATATAATCGTACAAGCTATGTTGAATACGAAACATTTCAATACTGGTTGATAACTTCATTGGTTATTAGAATTGGAACTATAATCTACGTATGAGGAGAATCAAACCAACAGAGGAATACCAATTCCAGGGGATGATTCATTAAATCTGTATTCGACGTGAGAGCTAACAGTACGTGTAGATAACAGTTCACAGTGGAATTCGGTCTCAGATAGCAACTGTAATTGTTAATCGCTACAGAATATCGTTACGTGATACGGAGATATAGCGTGGAAAGTGCGAACGTTTATAATTTTACAAACTTTTTTATCATCAATACGTCGCTTACATTATCGTTTAAAGCATCGTGCTATAGACGTAGTATTTGTTAACATTCGTTGTTTGCTTTGTGCGGTTTATACGCGTTACGATAACTCTCATCAACCATTCCCGATGACTTTTTAACGAATTATCATTGAACGCTGTCGTATCAAGGACGTTGAGAACGATGCGCATTATCCGTTATCACTGGCGATTTAGCAAGCAGGCCGGTCTATACATTTTTAGAAGGTTTCGTCCACATCTGTGTTGCAAATTCTACACTATCGTCGCATATTTTTGTTCGCTATCGTTCTGTATGCTTGGCCGTGGCCGCTCGTTGTCGACGCGACCTGAAAATTTCAGGACCTAGTAATTCCATTAAACCTACCCATTATCATTCGTCGAGAATTTGCAGTACGATGACAAATTCCACGAGATTCGCCACAACATTTGCCCTAATGTTATTTTCTGTCGAATTTAAACCGGTTAAATTAATAGAGGTCCGTGTTTTTTTTTTTTTTTTTTATCATTTGTCAGGGACCGATCAAATCGTGGAAGCTGAAGAAATGTCGTTCGTTAACGTTTCTAACAATATTTAGGTACTGTTCCAAGCATCATATTTTTCGGATAACGACAAATATAAGTAAATTTCATGGTTTAACACGCGGTATTTATCCGTTGGTACAGAGATTTATAATTTTGCCAATTATTTATATATCGTTTCTCGATTTCAAGACGATACTGTTCGGTTCGAATACAAAATAATATCGGGGATGGGAAATAACATTAAAAAATGGTCTTCTCCGCACGTAAATGCGAAGCATGTTCATGTATTTTTAGAACGAAGTTGAAAGGCAAATATTGTATGCTAACAGAAGAGATCACTGTTCGTTTGTTAAAAATATATCTGCTGCTATACAAATTTTATCGAAGTGGTTGAGCGAGCAAACACGTTAGAAATTTTTGGAATAAGCCAGTTCGGTGGAGTTATGAAAACTTGGAATATTATCTGTTTAATCCTTCTGTATGTACGACAAGATATATGCTTCAAATATCTTTTTAGTTTGATATTAAAAGCGCAAAACCACGTATATAGTTGCTATAATTAAAAGTCACGCAGTTTTAATTATAATATTAACGTTGCCTTAGTAGTGCGTCAAGTGCATCTTGAAATGTGCTTTATGTATAGTTACATATTTTAAGTATCTACCAACCTGTTGCATTTCCTCCTAAAGAAAAGTATGTTCAACATATATCTGTTGCGGCTACGTGAATATTTCACGTTTAGTTGTCTCTGTTTATTGATATAGAATATTTATGCCAAGTTTATCGTTGGTTATAAAATGTGACGAAAAGAAACGAATATTCGTATTCAGATTCAAAGCAGAGACTTAATGCACACTGTTGACGCAGATAAATAACATATTGCGAAAGAAATGTTGCAGCATTTTTACCGACCATCAGTCACATACTAAATCGTAACAGTTGTCTCTGAATACAGTTGTGAGCGTGTAATCATCGGATAATATCACGTTTAAATGGAAGCTTTCACGTATACTCTTTAGTCTATCACATAACTGGCGCTTTACCTTCTAGCTAGGAGGATCATTTGCACAGTCGCGTCGTCTTTCAATCGGTTCATTCGGCTAGAACGCTCAAGACACAGTCTTGACTTCTCTGCTCGCAGGCAAGTTTGTTCTCGGGTCTTTTTATGCAGAACGTTGACTACTGTAGCCATCAAGTAAGACAAGCTCGATGTACGAGCATCAGCTAGCATCGCGTTCGTGTCAAAAGTCTCACGAGTAGCCAGACGACCAGCTTATACCTCAAACACCAACGCGCAACATTCGAGTTTGGAACTGTGAGAGGGCGACAAACAGGATAAATCACACGATCATGTTCATCGATTCATCTAACGCGAGGACGCGAGACTTAACTCTTCTGGTCTCGAGGAAGATTATCATCGAATCTCTGTTCGGCTGAGGCCATTGCAATCAGACATACATCGCCTAAGTAGCACGCTATGACGCGGTAAAATTATGTCGTAATAATAAAACTAATATTCCTGATTGTCAAACACTGCGACAGTATTTTGACGTTTACAAAGCCCTTGATGTTCGAGTTTGTTAATTTCTGAACTATGAGCCTTGGTCAAATATTTACCTGTTAGGCGATACGGTGAAACAAAGGGAGATACGTTTGTGAATCCCACTCATTCGTTCACAATCTCTATAATAAATTACAAAGTCGCAACGCGTGTTCTATCGCTTTGAACAAATCACCGTATCGGCGTCGGTCGCAAGACACAACCCGAAATAGTTAAACTCAAGGAAAACATCGTTCGATGCGTTCTCCAAGAGCAAATGACAATTTGCTGCAAGAAACAGGCGCGCAGCATATCCTACCTATACGGCAGCGATGTTTGAACACCAGGAAATCTGAGTGTGAACAAACTCCTTAGTGCGTCTGAAGATAAGGAGTACGATAGGAGATTCTCGCGCGAGCGCGTGTGACGCGGGCGAAGAGGACGCGATACCTCAGACGAGAAATAGCCCCGTAAACACAGCGCGAGGAATTCAAAAGGATGAGATTAGTCGCGTACGTGGCTGGTGTTTCCACTTAGAACCGCGTCTCGCTATTTGCTATGCAAATAATCTATTCGGCCCGCCTCCCGCTGTTTAGTTGTACACATTCAGCCAGCCAGCACACGTTCCATCATAAATATGTATCATCTGGATGTAGCTACGTATCTAAATACACACAGCGATGTGGCACGCAGACGTCTGAGCGTAATCGCTCGCGTCGCCTGTACGCCGTTTTCGTAGGCACACACGCGCAAAGGATTCACGCGAGGATACATTAGCCTGAGAATGCTGGCGCGCGAGACCATGCGCGCTCGTGTCCGCTTCGTACGTACGTACCTATACACCGTAGGATGGAGCACGGATGCCAGAGAGGTGTAGATGAAGCTTGAACAGGAGTGGCCAAGGGCAGAGTGGCAGGTACGCGCGTGCTTGCATATTAAGGCGTGTTCGCGGAAAATTATTTTTAATGCGCCCAATTAGAGAGGTACATGTTACAAACATGATTTTCATGGAAGATAAATGAATTTAATAAACGGAAGTCCCCGTCGAGCTACAGGCGGGAGCAGCGCGCGCTGTTGGGCGGCATATGCAAGCGACGTGTGTCTGAATACGAGCCACCCTCTCTCCTTTCCTACGTTCCGTTTCTGCTGCGCAGACCTGTACGGGTAATTATCGTCGACGGGATACACTTTACTACCACAGGTTCATGACGAGAAGCGCCTTACACTGGCAAGTAAACGCCTGGCGAACAACGAAAAGCTAGAAAACGCCCGAAACGAAGGCGCAGAGCGCACGCCTCTGGATATCCTCGCGCTAATGAAACCCGTTTAGGGAAAATTATCGTCGATGCTAATGCGCACCGTCGATGCCACCGATCCCGGGGACCTGGCTACTTAGGACAGGCTGTACAGGGCAGCCAGATACGTCGAGATTGAAAGGGTCAAGATAATATTAAAAATTGTCGGAGGAACGGACTTGAATTTTTACAGATCGAAGGCACGCAGTAGTACGAATTTGACATGAAAATTACGAACGGCGGTGTCTGCGTTACTGTACCGTAGAAAATAAATGACAAGTTCTCGAGAGGAGAATCGTTACCGATGAGATGTTTTTCAATTTAATCAGAGCGGTTTATACGCATAAAACAATATCGCGTAAGTCATAGCGAAATGTTTGAGTAGGAATTATCCGGCAGCTAGAGTTTCACTATTTATTTCCATTTAAACACGCTGGATTTCAATTATAGCGATGGTGTCGCGACTATTACGCAATCGTTTTGCCATTTATTTTCATTTAACGCTTCTCACTACAAACAGAATATCTCAGAGGATTCTTGAAGCACTTAAATCTAATTAAGATACGTTCCAATTACTTTAATCACGGTCGAATAGCTTTACAAGCAATTCCAGTGCAGATACCTTCCGTTAAATTAACCTATGCATACGTATCACTGTTATACAGAGAACCTCTGAAAACAAAGTATCCAGCGTTTCCGAGCAATTTGCGCAGATAGGTTTCGAGGCACGCTCTTGAACGTTACCTTTTACCATGCGAGCGGACGAGTTATGGGCACTGGCGTCCAGGAAAACGTCTATTCAGTCGGACTGGCGGCTGAGAGAAGTTTCCACGATCTCGGTCCAACGTAACCGAAACCACGAACGCGTAGCGTTTCCAAAACGCATTTGCATAGCCACTGGTTTATACTTTTTCGATATCGAACTATGCGGTGGCGCTGCGGCCCAACGCAGTCGATTCGACCGTGCGCGAAATTGCGCCGCTTCGGCCATCCTCTTTCCACCCGACTGAATTCCAGTATCGTCGTTACGTCGTTGCTAATTTAAGGATCTTGACGATCTAACTGCTCCCCAAGGCCTCGCGTACCAGGCTCTTTCGTTGCTTTGCTGGTATCGTTACCTGCCCAATATTACGATACGGTGGCCTTACTGTTGCCGATGGTAGCTTTCGGCTACCCATCAGTTCTACCAGCCGCCTTTTTGTAGAACGTTTCAGCGGGGATACGATGGCTCCGACGTAATATTCGTCGCGAATACACTCACGTCCGGAGTTTAAAAGAAAAGATACTCTTGGGACTGGTTAAACGCTTGGAACTTCTTCCAGCGTTCCCTATCGACGGTTGAGAACATTGGCGAAGTTGCGCCGTTTCATTGTGGAAGTGGCTTCGGTCACGCGTGTGTGTGTGTATATATACATATATATGTACATATATTGTTGTGAAAGCTATTTGACTAATAAATGTTAAAGAAGAGTACGGTCACCCAAGATTTTCAGTACCTGGCCGTGACAAACTGTGTGCTAAATTTGTGCAGTTTATCTAAAGTGAGTGGAAGAGAATGTAAAAAAGAGAAAGACCAAACGCACGCGTGCTCGTTGAATGGAGTGGTCGTTGTATGGAACGTTGTTGTTGAGTCGAGTCATTTTATGTTGTCCAGTTGTACTTTTATATTGGATTGTAGAGTGAAGAGTCGGCTGAACTAACCCGATATGTTTATTTGTTTTTATTTACGAGTAAAACTATCGCAGAACTGTGTTCCTCTATTTAGTTAGAAAATATGATTTCTACAAATATATGTGCACGAGATGGGGATTGCAGCGTTCGTATTTCGATATATTTAACGTGACTGACGGTCGAAAGTGCGCGAGAAGCAAATTCTTTCTAAATCTCCCATTCTGAATACATTGTTCTTCTACGAGATTGGAAGACTTCCGTTAAAATGTTACTTAATATTTAATTCCTTGGAGAAAACGAACTTTGAATGTCGCTTAACTTGATCTGTCCTTTCCTTGAAATTCTTTGAAGTTTCAAATTAATAATTGGTAAGTTTGATACATACGATGTAAAGTATTCTATTCGCAGATAGAATTTTTGAACAGCTTAGAAAGTTAAATTAAAATCACGTTAAAAATTCCATTATTACTACGTTCTTTCTTAGTTTCTCCGTATAAACTAGATTCTTACGTTTTCTACGTATTTAACATTATTCTGCCGATGTGCACGTGCCGGAAAACTCGTCATTTTCATTTCCAACTTCTAAGCGACTCGACCTTTCTTCCATTTATATCTCGTAGCTAAAGTGTCATTCGACCTTATCTAGAATATCTCGTTTGTCTGATTTCTAAATACCTTGGTTGCTTCTACAGATAGAAATAGATCGTGTCAGGACAAAGTTAGTTGGTCCAATATGGAAAACTCTAGGATTTACGATTTTCTTTTTCAATGGTTGCTTTTTTCAAGTTTTCAGAGTCACGGATATTTTTGTTTACTGGAGATATTAAGGGATACATTTTCGTACGTCTCACCGCATTTTCTCATTACGTTCCTTTGCGCCGTAAAAAACAAATATTCAAGTACTAACGAATCTAAGATACGCCGTATGATAATGACACTCCATTTAGTTATCGTTTGTTAGTTACTTCGTTTCTACTTCCTTTCAACGAATTTATTGCGGTGTGTATGTCGACCCAGGAGCGCAATTTCGACGAAAAAGAGGCCGTGCATCCTGATGAAGGCTAATTTTGTAACCCTCTTGGGAAAGAATAACGCGTCCTACAGGAGCGAGCTAACGATACCGGAACTCTTTATCGCCCGCCATCTCCTCACGGCATCGTGAAACTTTATAAACGATAGAAATATCCGACTTAACAACGGTTACAGACTTTCATAATCTTCGGCAGTATTTTTCCCTCTTTTATACATATATGCGTATAATCAGATGGCAGAGATAGGAGAAGGCGGCGCACGTTCTGGAAATTTAAAACAATCCGCATGCTTTTCAAAATCGAAACTAAACCAGTTATCGTGCGCGCGCCGCAAAGTTCGGGCGTTTAAGTTATTTAGGTTATATTTTCGCGTGAAGCACACGGTGGCCCGAGATGTTCTCGCGCTTGTTTGTAGACTTCGTGAATAAAGAAGACATCGTATTACCATGCAAGGCAATTTCATACTCTATCCGAACGAACAGCTCTCCACAAGTCACCTTCAAGCTTTACCTAAACTCTTTATTACCACCCTGCCCATTTCCACGCGGAGTTTATAGGGAATGAAGATACGACTCTTGCGCTGCTGCATTGGCAACTACCTGTATATTACCTGGCGAGTGAAGAAAATGTCTTTCGCCGGATAGAAAAATTATGTGCGCGAGATGCAAGTTTAGCGTTCCTGAAATACCTCTCAGAGAAATTAATTCGGCGGTCTTAAAACGTGTCAGCGCCTTCGTAGCTAGCTATCGCGCGATATATTTCCTTGTTTGATGCTACAAAGTCGCCACTGCACTTCTATTTCTTTCTACTGCGATTCGCTTGCAAGCGAGAGTGAAGTCTTACGCGGTTAATTAAGAATTGGTCAGCTCTAACGAATTGTTTGTCATGTTGCAAAGCGGGCGTAATATAACGGAGAGTAATTGCGTTGCTATCTTTTATCACTTTCAACTTAGAAAGAGTATTTTTGTATTATCGCGAAATATCTTTCCTTTCGTAGGTATTTTTCTGCAGACGTGAAATTTTCGTTCATACTTCATAGACGATCTAAAAGAATTATTCCGCAGATTTGGAAAGAGATTTAGCGATCTTCCAAAAGTTTCCACTTCGTACAATTGTTCGAACATTAGCTTCGACGTTTAGACGCCTGGATTTCTTTAAATGAAAGCAGTAAGCGCGTTGCGAAGAAAAAAACAATGCTCGTAATACTAAATAGCGTACAATTCCATTGCACAATATCTGCAGTTATCTTTTAAGATATATTATTTGTAGAGTAACATTGACAAAACGTCGTGTGCTCGATTCTTGAAAATGTTGCGACGATCGTTCTTCGATTTGCAACTTGACGAGTGGATATCTTCTATTCACGTCGCACGATTGAAATTCCAATGCCCCGACGGTGCTGTTATCCTTTTGCTCGATTTGCATTTCCATAAAGCCTCGCGTTCGATCCTGTTAGCGATCAATTAAGAATTTCTTGAAGAAATGTAATCGATGAAATGCAAAAGCAAGAAAACGCGGCGCGATTAATCGTAAGAGGCGAATCTTTGCTTAATCAGGTATCGCGGTTGCCTTTGTACCGTGCGTGCAGTCTCGTTAAGTTTTCTTCGTATGCACGTACGCGATTCCCGGCGATGGTATGTGAATATCGATTATCGTAGTCGCCAGTTTTTAACAGCGAATCCACTTAATTGCGCCGCATAAAGTTCGCAGAAAAGTCGAATACACGTGGAATACACGTCGGAGAAAGTGAGTTCAATTTGTATGTAGATTTCAGTATGTTGCTGCTGTTTATAGTATAAAATTCTAGGTTGTAGGATGTAATCATCTCTATTAGAATTTATATGCGGCCGCGTAATCGTCTAAGGCTTGTTTTAGATGCGAGTGCATTCCAATTTCGTTTCGTGTTTAACGTACATCGAGAATTAAACGGTTATTGCATGCGTTATCAGTTGCTTTTGCAAAAATAACGTGGATAGGGAGAATAAAACTGCGCGCAGTGATCGATATCTTGCTCTTTCAGAGCAACTTCAAACCGAACTAGCCATTCCGAGAAAAATTTCGTTATTATTTTATCAAGTTGCAATTTGAATAACCGTCTGTTCTAAAATATCTGAAAAAGCTAACCGTATATGAAACCCGTTTTTTAGGATACTTTTTCCATTGTAAATACCTTTGCCTAAAAATGTTCTTCGCGTTGGTATCGTTTTGAGCGAGATCAACCATTATTAGATATATTTCCATTATTAGATTCTGTTTTTCGACAATTGTGCGATGAAAGGAAATCCAAAGGTTTGCCGAATATCCTTTTCGTCATTAGTAATTCCTCTGTCTAAACTGTATAATTTCGTGAAATTTGTTGAACTCGAAATATTTAAAGCACCGTGATAAATAAATTGTTCTTTCTACATAGATGGAAACTTTTTTCTGTTTCAGACTTTTGTAGCGGACCCCTGTAAAGAGTCGGCTGTTTTAGCACATTTTTTGCGTCTCCACAAAAGAACGCGTAAGTTACCTACATTTTTTTCATATTACGGCGTTTATGTAATTTTTGTGCACTATTTTACTTACTGCTTGTACCTTAATCGAATTTTTTATCGCATCCTACGTTATAACGAGTATGTTAAATTGATAAAATACAACGTCATCGTTATACTTTTGATGAAGCTACGGAACGTAACCCAAGTTCGGTCGCCGCAAGCGTTTCTCTTTTTATTTTGCATCGACTTGTCGTACTTTTTGGAGGCGAAACGGGTCGAGTCTGGAAGGTCTCATTAGTGTATAATTACCGCGAAATGAGCGACAGCCTGGCTAGGCTTCGTGGTTGCATCGCTTCACCTGTAACTCGCTACTTTATTCTAGCGAACAACTACCGCGCATCGATACAGTATCGTGTAACATGTGACTGCTAGATCAGCAGTGACGATAAGCCGAGAATTATGTTGGCAATGTTAGTGAGTGAAATACAGGTTAAGCCTACTGGCAGCTGCCTGTGCTGGTTGGCTTAAGACAATGTAATTAAATGGATACTGTGATAATTACACCTAACGAGAGGGAAATGTACGCTTGCGAAGTTTACATTTACCAGATGCTTCTGTGAGTTTGCAGCTACTATTGTCAGTTGGCATTTCGTTGGAAACGCGCGTTCCAATCGGCCGCAACTTACTACGTTTCTCTCTCTCGTTTTCATTTTTACAAAAATATTCGTATTCCTGAAAGGTATCCATTGTCCGTGATTCATGATCGTAGATTTCATCGAACGTGGTTAGAAGCACGTTGATATTTGATTGTCATTTGGGAAAATTTATCGTTGCTTTACGGTTTTCCATTAATAGAAAGGATAAAACGTGGAGATACGAGAGGTGAATGGCGTATATTAAAATTAGCAGAGATAAAAAGATTTCCTACTCGAAGCCAATAAAAATGAATAACGTAGATATATCGTAATTTATGGCGGTAATAAAATTTGGAAAATTTTGCTGCCGATGCGGTGTAAATCGCTGTAGTTCTATCGCGACAGGGATTATTATTAATTACCCTGCAGCTCGCTACAATGCACTCGATGGTTCCTAAATAAAAGAAAATATCGACGTATGTAAAAGTAAGAAAAGATCATAAATTACAGGAAAGGGAATAAAGAGCGTGTATCCTGCGACTACTTTCGTCGAGTGATAAATTTTAAAGTAAAAGTACTATGCTAACGAACGTCGCGCTAGAAGCGTGATTAATTCGTCAAAATTTTAATGAATCGGCACCGTTGCGCTATTTCCCAAGCTTCGTCGCGGTTTCGCGCGCTGTCGTCCTTTGTTCCGTGTCAGAGATGTCATTTTTCCACGGACAATACTTATCGTCTTTGCCCGCCGCTCTCTTCTTTTTTTTTTTTTTCCTACCAGCCGAAAAAACGAGTCACGCCCGATGTTCGGCGAAATTTGCATATTTACTGGGCCGAACCGGATTCCATGCAAATTTCTGTTAAATCTTTTCCCATCACCTTGCCTGCCTAAAGCGGTCGCGTCCCGTTAATCCACAGGTTCGTATCGGAAAAATGGCCGCAGACACGTGGAGTAGCTTATGGCATGCCCGGTAGCAGTTTATTTAAAACACCTATGCGGTTTTTGTCGAACGTGCATCGTGCGCACGAATTCTATCAGAAACTGGCCGCTTTCGAACCAGCGACTGACGTTTCATCCGATGTCAGCGGCAGCTTTCAAACCAAGAGAACAAAAGAATTATAAAATTCTGTATCTCCGACTGATGAGAACGTTAGAATATGTCTCCGCCAACGCTTTGTCATTTTATGATCCGCGGCCTGATTTTTCATACGACAGTGGCTCGATTCGGTCGAATTGCCGTTAACAAGTTTCCGTCGGTTTGCGGAACATCGGTTATGTCGAAATAACGTTCTTAGAGCAAACGTAGACGCGAAAAGTGACGTTTGGATTTTGGGAATAATAACGGCGTCCGCGTATATACATCGCGGTTTTGTGAGAACCGTTTTATTCTTTTTCTTATACATATAGCATGTTGGTTAAACAATGCTGTGATTTTTATACGATGTACAATTGGTAGTGCAAATAATTTAATTTAAATAATTAGGAAAAGATAGATGAAGATTATTGGAACACGTACATACAGATATCCTGTCTGAGAGCTGACAACACGTATAAAATCACTTCACTTCTTATCAATTTTGATAGATGCAAATGAATTATTACACTTATTGATTCGGTGATACTAATTAACGAATATGCCAAACAGAATAGGTAGCTAGAAAATATTCTCGTATCGTTGATGGTCACTCGTTGCTCCTTCTGATCAGCTGTTCAGTATTTGTGGCCTATCAGAGTTTGTGATCAAACAGTCTCTAGATCTCTCGATAGTCTGTGTTCGTATTTCAGTAGATTCGCGACGCGATATATATAATCAGACTTGAAATATTAATCACTAATTTCCTCCGAGTAAAGAGAAGATAATGTACCGAATTAAATGAAAAATAAATGAGAAAATAACGAGTAAATTACAACGAACAGAAAGAAATAATTGAAAAACTGCGTCTGGTCACTAGGATTAGACGAAAAAAAAAATGACACACAAATCTCCATCCGATCGATTTATTCGTGCAAACAAAGCGTTACAAACCTGATCTATTGCCGACTGCGAAACTTTGAAGATCCTATAGTAAAGCAGTCAAAGAAACAAAAAACTGGAGAAAGGATAAAGAAACGAAGAGGAAAGAAAAAAACACGACCGCGTATATATCGGGTACTCTTTGCAGTATAATCTTTACAGCCGCCATAAACTCCGTTTTTCATATCGTTCGCAAGCTCCTTACCCATCCCTCTTTTTGTTTCTTTCCCCTAGGCACGTGTCATGGCGACAAAATAATTTTCCTTCCAAGGCGGATAAGGCTTCCCCAGGTGAATTTCTGCATTTTAAAATTACTCGGTTAGCTAACTGCAGGGGTAGATATACGGCGACGTGATTCATTTCTTCGTTAACGCTGTATTTCACCTCGTGATCGTTGCTCTTTCGCTAAAGAACACTTTCCGCTAAACCCCAACGCGGTTTTTATCGACAAAAGTTGTGCACCGTCCCGATGACGCCTTTGAAACTCACTGCGATCGCATCCATTCAAAGTGCGCGTGAAATGAAAGAATCTCGAAGCAATTAAGCGTTCGAAGTCGATGTCAGGTGGAGTGGACAGCTTATAACGCGAAAGAAAACTCTCTGGGGAGCGCCGGCGATTGATATTTAATTATTGTTCTGCCACTCGATGATAGCGGCGATCCTATCGTCGCTTCGAAACACAGTTTTAACTACACTCGGCTTTCTCTACGAATCGAACTCGAAGCGATGTACAGATACTTCGTTTTATACTTTCGACAAACTCTTAAGACCGTGTTGCTTTTGTCTCGATGTATTTTTCCTTCGCTGGTGTTTCGTGTAACTTAATCAATTGAAACGACAGACGTTTTATCAATAAGTAATAGATATTTATTGTTAGAAGTTACACTGACCGACGTTCTAAGTTGTGATTCAACTATTAACTAACATAATATATAACTATAACTATAACAAGCCAGTTCGAACTTAGCTCTACGTACGTTTCGCTTTACGCTACAGAACAAATAATTGGGAAACTGCGTGTAGCCACTAGAGTTAGGCCATTTAAACAGATTACTCGTCAAAGATTATTTTCAAGCACGTTGTCCACTTTTGTCTCTTGTATCAATACGAAAGTCGTACCTTTTCCTCGCGAAAGTCGTGTGTACAGTCCGATTTCGCAGGTTAATACGAATCATGATTATCTCCCAAAGAAACCGACCGAGATTAATCGTGCAATTACTGCGTACAACGAGAAATTTGTAATTCAGAAACGAGCATACGCGAAAGGAAGGAAGAAATCGAGTCTCGTCGCAATCCATCGCGCAGGAACGCAAAATGACAGGAAATAGCGTCGCGTCAGAAAACAGCATCCGAAAAAAAAAAAAAAGGTATTTGTTCCGATGTGGACAGTTTTTACGAAAGCAGACAGGGACACTCGCGTGGAATCAAAACGCATACAGCAGCATTCGTATCCGCTGTACGTTTAACGAGTGCCGTAAAACGATAGGATGTTAAATCGCTGGCCATGTACAGAGCGCACATACTGGATTCTGTGCGGATGTGAGAGTAAAGAGTTGGACGCGAGAACTGCGATGCTGTGTTGTTGCATAAATGGCGGTATATTCTAGCAAAGAGAGGTCAGCTTATTCACGCTACCTGAGTTATCACACACCGGGGATTGCAGTGATTCTCACTGTTCAATATCGTAGTCTTATCCAACGATGTTATTCCGCCCGTTCGGGGGATACCACGCAACAACCCCTGTTTCTCTCCCGAGAACTCTTAACATAGCAACGTTCGGTCACTGGGCAAGTCCGGCCGTGTTTATCTTCCGTGCCAATTCTTCCAACGTTTTTAACTCGCGCGAACTCAGGAGATTTCGCTTCTTGTCCTTACGAATCTTTATCAACGGCGGAAATTAGCACGATGATCTCTCAATGTCAAGGACCAATTGAAAGCACACTGCAAATTTTGATTTCCAACTCTTGCTCGCTGACCTTTGAAAAATTGCCGCGGAGTTTCACGTTTGCGCGTGCTGGTGATTTGAAAGTAAAATATATCGATATTAAAGATACATTGTGGATTTCGTAAAATTTTTCTTCATCTTCAATGCGCATATTTCAATTCCTTGAAGCGTTGATTTTCGATAAGATCAATTACGAAATCGCAGATATTCGTCAATATTCTGGCTACCATAGCAAACGTTATCAGTATTTTTTAACCGTTTTATTGTATTGTACGCAACGTATAATGCAACGTTTCACGCATAATGATAAATTTCCCCGTGGAAACCATGGATTGCTAGGGTATCGGTATTTTAATACCATATATGGAAAATCTATAAAACGTACCAACCAACATCCAATCAACTGCGTTAAAAAGACAATTACGCGTCCGAAATCGCCAGCGTCACGCGGTAGTCCGACAATCATCGAAATCTTTCGTGGGAAATATCGAAAAAGCGGTTTCCAAATTGAGTCCGCATTTTCCTTCGAACCAATCTGCGAGAAACGTGCTCGTAAGAAACGGCCCGTGGCTCGAGGTTCCGATTGGCACGCGGTGGCACCGTTTCCAAAGTGTGTAACGTTCATAAAAGTCACCCTGATCGGTGTTCACGGACACGTACACACGTAGTCGAGGCGTGTGCACGCGAAGTTCGGGCGAACAGAGGCGGTTGCATTAACTTGATTAAAGCGCGTATCCTTCCATCAACGGAACGCCGATGGGCGCACGTGAAAATAATCCTTAAAGCGGCGAGTCGGCAAGAACAACGAATTTTTTTCGCGCAGATTTCCTTTGTAACCGACCGCGATAAAAATTGCACGGGGATCTGATTGTTTTCCGCGCGGCGAAACCTGATGGCCAAACGTAATGATCATCTCGTATTTTTCCTTTCGCGCCTGTAATAATCAGCAAACCTTGTACGCTGTTCGTTAATACCCCACCTACGCTAATAATAATCACACGCGTCGTGCGTATTATAAGCAATATACTAATTGTACACGGTCGACCTTTTTGCCACGGCGCGGCGTACGTCGCGTAGCGTAACGTGGCGTTGGGCAGCCAGACGTTATTCATTTGCTGGTGGAAAATCGGCTGACACTTGGACAATATTAAAAAACAATATTTGTCCCGGCGCTTTCGACTCGTCTATCCAATCTCGCGTTAGTCGCGCTTGGCTTCGATCGGCCGAAAAATCACAGTACAATCTGCAAACCAACGAACAGGCTTTCGAAAGTGGAACACCCGCTGCTATAGACAACCGGGTGCAGACGAAATTTTCTATTTGCCGGCAGTCGTAGATCAGCTCGATTCCACTAACAAATTCCAGCGATAAATTGCGGCTCGTGTAATCTCCAACGGCGGATCTCGGGCGACAAAATCGAGCACCGATGTTGAGAGGTTAAGTGACATAAGCCTGCAGGGCAAAGCCGCGCGTATCCTCGTGTCTATTAGCCGATATATGATGGCAGCGTGCCTCATCTCGCAGACGCCCTCCGTACACGGGGGTTTACCGATTCCCTCGTCGACCCGTGCGCTACCCACAAATGCCATCCGCAGTGCTTTCGCCGCACAACGCTACACACCACCGGTAGTAACGCGATACACCACCAGGTCCAAGCAGGATGCTACTGGGATGTGTGCGCGGGAACCTCGGTTTCCGTACAACGTCGAGGACAAAGAGAATGCACGATGCACTTGTCTACCGCGCCCGATCCTATTCTCTCGGTTCATCGAGCTGATCGTGTCGTCAGTTAAACGCGGCTATTGCGCGAACGTGAATGTCACTACACACCTGTACACTTCCCTCGCTCGTTTACAACTCGAGGCACCCGGAACCCGTCGTACCCGATTAATGACCGTTTCTTACGTCTCGCGATACGTACGAGGGGTTCTTGGTTGTCTCGTCGACGATCGTAACGTTGCATTAGCTTGACTCTTACAAATGATACCCCGTGAGAATTTCTGGAATGTCGAGCCAGTCCACGTGTACGTAGTACATGCATATGTATGGATCAAATCATTGGTTCGATAGCTGCGGAATTGCGTTGCGGGGCAATTGCAAAGCACGTGAAAACTTCGTCACGTAATATCGGCTGTAGCGAAGTTTCCATACTAATACTCGTTTTTGGATTATTTTTGTCGGTTCTGATGTTTTCCGGGAGAACAGCTCTCGTTCAAGTGGAAGTACATTTTTCTTGGGAAACTTCTGTACGCTTTAATGACCCGATGCTTTTATTCGATTGAATTGAAACTTTTTCTCCTCCTTTCATATTGCACGCTATCGTATTTACGATATTGACGTAGTATAATCGGCAACGTTATCTGCGCCTGTCAACTGCTGTCTCTCGATAGAAATTCTTTCATGGAAACTTGTTTATTCGAACGTGAAGTAATCTTATAGGTATGACGTTGGTCACTGCTGCAGAGGCTTCCGGTCTTTTTCCCGCTCAAATGATCCTGCATCGATGAGAATAAATACGTAGTGATCGAATCATAAGTGAACTTGAAAATGGCAGAGAAACTTTATCATTTTCCAATATGATTCTTTAGTTGTTTAATCTCGAAAACTTTCAACTTAAAAGCCTGGATGTTAGAACTTCAAAGATTGCAAACGTAAACTGCAAAATACAATTACATTCATCGTAGGTTACGTTGGTTTCGTATCTTTCAGATGTTTCGTACTTAATTAGTATATCTTAGCGCTACAATCCGTGCTTAGAGATTCCAAGACACTTCCGTCGAACCAATCGCATTCGCGTTGTTTCTTTCATTTTCCGTTTTAACAGTGTTATTGCGCGCTCGTAATAAACGAACGCTACTTTCGCCACAGCAAGCTTCTCCGATAAAAAGTACACTGAAAATAAAACCATCAGACAGCAATCGCTCTATTCAAATTAATAGAAATCCTATTTCGTACGCGAGTATTTCAGAATATTCATTTAGCATATATCCATTCGTAATACAAACGTTGCTTATCATTTTAAACGACGTAAACTACGAGAGGGCAACCGTTTCACGCGCGACAGTTCTAAAAGGAAGCTCGAGCGAAAGAGGAAAGGATGAAAAAAGCGAGAAAGAGCGAAAGAGAGAGAGAGAGAGAGAGAGAGAGAGAGAGAAGGAAAAAAGAGAGAAAAGAAGAAAGTGTAGAAGTTACACGAGCGCGAGAATTAATGACGCGAATTAGTGAAAAATATTTATGCTCGCGATGAGGAGCGGCCACTGCGTGGACGGGTCGCTTCAGAGCTCAAACCTACACATTATTCCCACGTACACGTGCATTAATAAAGAAACACGACTCGCGAAATTTCCTGCTCTTTCGCGAGTCATTAAATTTAAGTACCACGTCGAGGCAGGAGGTGAGGGAGAAGTTAGAAGAGAAGCAGGCGGAGGAAGAGACGGAGATGGAAAAAAAAAGGCAAGTTGGCGAATGAGAAAGCACGCGACAAGATGTATATAGGCGAAAACGCTAGACGACAGAGCGTGAACGGAGCGAAAGAGAAGCGGAGGGATGGAAGGAGCGCGACGAGCCCCGAGCGGGTGAAACTGGCGTTGGCGGGATGTACGTGACAGAAAATGAGAGACACGGGAAAGACAGCCTGTGTTTTGTTAATAACGATAACAGCTCCAGTAATGCATATAAACAGCAAAGGCGTGCTGCTTATGGTCTAACGGTAAACGCTTTGCCAGAGATAAACGGAATACGGGAGTGGGACTCGCGGTGTAACCCTTTGTGCCGAAAAGCTCCGTAAATACTGGCACGATTATCCCCTGGCGCGATTCATAATGCAGGAAAAACGATGCGCGATTACGCAGTCTACCAGTCAGGCTCAATCCGGCTCTACACCACGACCTTCCAATCCGCTTTCTTTCTCTTTCTAGCCCTTTTTCTCCCGTTTTGTTCTACACCGTGCACCGACGCCATCCTATGCTTTCAAGGCTCGCAACTTTTCCTCTCTTTTTGTTCGCTCGCGACACTCCACCGACGATGATCATACGAAGAAAATGGAACGTGGATTCCCTTCTTTTTCTGCCCGGCTTCCTTCCACGAGTTCGTCTTTCGGAATAGTCGTAATAACATGTTACTCGATGGAACGGGTCAAGGAATGTCCCGTTGCTTTTTGCCGCCACGGCACGCGTGAAAAATGTTTTTCTTCCGATCCGCTGTAAAATGCTGAAGATTTTTTCCTTGCTGCACGATATACGAGGCATAGAATTCTCTAATTTCGACTTGCAGTTCTACGTAACGCATTCAACGCGGTTGTTTGTTTGCTGGAAGCGGATTTTCCGTGATATTCTGTGACAGAGCAATTTTATTTAACGATTCAGATCATCGTCTCGCTTGATATCTGCACTATCGGCGAAAGATTGGAAATACCAATAATAGGACGCGAAAAAGAGTACAGCGAATGCAGTTTCCTTTCCACGAATAGCGTAATGGGTATTACTTTAAGCGCCTCTTAATTGTAACGAGATAATTAAAACCACAGTTACGATAGCCGCAAGTTCTTAAATTTGCGCGTAGGAGAAGCTTGAAAATTTGTACATTTCGTACGACTGTATATTAATGTACATGATATTTTACTGATATTACATAGCCATGTTACGTAACTCGTTACAATTGCAATAACCTACGCGCATGTATCCCATCGTCGTCGACGTAAATCCCGATGACACGTTACAGGGCACCATAAAAGTGTTATCCTTTTATGATGCGTATTACGAAGGAGATTTAAAACCGTAAAAGTCCGAAAGGTTTCTCTCTTAGAAAGGTTTCTGAATATAACTGTCAAAATCTCCTCTCATTACATTCCAGATATACGTAACACGGTATATCGTCTTCGGATAATACTCCTCTGCGTAGCGGATTCCCCAAGCATGCATTACGACCGTTCGTAAACGATCATCGCTCTAAAGCCCTCATTCGTCGGTTGAAATAAGTTAGAACTTGTACGATTCCGGTACGACCTGATCTTCCGTTTAACATATAGCTTCGATTTGCAACAGGAAATCCTAATCATGTATGGTACGATAATAATTACCCATAAGTCGATGTATAGAAAAATATCGTAATGAGAAGAATTACTTTATACAATTATTCCGTTGACAAACGTGTTAAAATACGTGGTGCTGGTCTGTTTAAATATTAGGTTGTCCGAAAAGTTGCTTTCGTTTTATAAGGAAATAATGGATGCACAACATATGTCGTTTTATATTATTTTATTGAATTACGTACGATCCTAACGATAGAAGTGGAACAAAATGGATCGTACAAAATTCAATAAAATAATGTAAAACAAAAAAGATTAGTGCACCTATTGTTTCCTCGTGAAACGAAAGAAACTTTTGCGACGAGCTAATATATTTTTACTGAATTCATAGAGTTTACTCCGCTGCGGTTCCTTTCGAACCGATCGCACTTCCACCCCCTCAAAAACTATTCTTAAAAACTGCAGAGACCAATACGCGCGTTTCTCATTTCCTAAATTATACCGAAAATACAGATAGCTACTACAACCGTAGCAGAAACAAAAATTCCGCGCGAACTCCAAACGTTAGCCATCGACCTTCCCCATCGGTTTCCTCTATTCGCTTACATACTTCAACGTATGGCGAAGCGTTTTTCCGGGCAGACAGAGGATCGCCAATATCTTACGACGAACCTATAGAGATTCATATATCACGCGCTACGATACTGTACATATTTGTCGGTGCACAAATACGCTGCGAGTTGTAGCACGGTTTCGTAGGCTTGCGTAATATACGCTCGACCGGCGAGTAAACGGTGAGAGTCCGCAGTTGCAGGATGCGCAGGTGTACCAATGTGCCGAAGTTTCGTAGCATCCCCTTACGGAAAAGTAAAACAACCGTGGGCCTTCGCCGCCTTGGTATTCCCCGTCTCGGTTGTAGCCGCAACGCGTACACAGCTATCCACTCTCCGTGAACGTGGGTAGGGAATGCGATCGTAGAGGATGGAAAACGACGCTGTGGAGGGGAGGTGGGGTTGGAAAAAGTGTGCTCACCCCGTTCAACGACCGTGCAGTAGTTCCCGACCATATTTACACAGAGAATAGGGGAGGCGCGTTTTAGTTTTGCATTTGTCCGCGGGGAGGTATGGCGCGGCTTCGAAAGGGGATCGTCGAGGGGTGGACAGGGGTGAAGGAGGATTCGAGAAGTATGGGAGGGCGGAAGAGGGCCAGCAATGGAAAAGCTGGTCGGAAGAACGACGAGAGATACAGGAACACCATCTAACCGTTTCAGATGGGGCAACTGCACGACGAAGAGCGCGAGGGTAACAAGGGGCGAACAGAGAACGATATGGCTGAAGGATGGGGAAAGGGGAGGCAGAGGATCGGGTCCCATGTGCCTGTCACGGTTTTACAAGTCTATAAAAAGAGGAATTTCAGACTGAGTTAAATATTGCCGCCACCCCTCGCTGAATTTCAAACACGCACACGCATTCGTCGCCCGGCCGTACATGTATAATAGGAAAAGGACACACGTGTTCACTCTTTGGCCTTTCTCGTATGTACCGGCAGGCTGGAGAGGTAAGATAAGCACACCTCCTTCCGTTATTTATGAGATCATCGCTGATATTCAATGTTGTTAGCCGATACTTTATTAAACTTAGTTAGACAACGTTGAAACATCGGTAGGATGGAGTAAATCTTTCTAATATGTAATGAAAGCAAAAGTTTGGTTGCTTCAATTAATTATCTGATTTAATTTCTTATAATTTTATTTGCTGCTGTTTGTAAGAAGGCACAGAAGCGTGAAAAATATTTCGAGGAAATCGTAGAATGTTATTGAACTTTGATAACCTGGTGGCTTCTTAACTTAACTTAAGATTGAGTTTTGAATAAATAATCCAAGAAGTATCGCGGAATATTCATCGTCTCATATAAGAAACTGTAGATAGGACCAGAATTTAAATTCAACTCTTTCTAGTTTTCATTTAAATCAGACTTCAAGCGTTGGACAAAGTTTAATTTGGCAATGGAACAAATACGCGTATTTATTAAATTTTATGCCATAAACTTAATTAAACAGTCTAATAATATGCAATACAATCCTCTTTGTCTCTGCGAACTGCTGATATTCATACGTACTACACGGTACCTTTAGGAATTTAAATTATGCTTTCTCGAACAAATATTCCTGAATATAAGAATTTCTATTTAACTTACAAAATATTACATATTTTAACAATTGTTTCACCTTGTGACGAGCGTTTGCTTCTTCAAAGCAGGCGCCATTTCACACGCGTTGCTCGATATTATTATCGATGCTCTCGGACAAATTATCTGCCATGATAAGCAAATACTTCTGGTATTTGCAAACGTAATTAGCCAAATGGAACGTCGGCGTGTATTTAATTATAATAAGTTTTCCCGGTTAATTGAAAGTACTTGCGGCATAATGAAATTTTTCCCGTCTTTTGTGCGTGCACAAAACACGGAAATTAAACGAGACATCAACGTTAAACAGAATTCAAAAGAGCGAAACGGAAAACACGGAGTCGAGCGGCAGCGCGAAAGCGTCAGAGGTTCTCTGCCTTTCGCGCAAAAGGTCATGATCTCGTAGAAGAGGAAGGGTTTCAAAGAAATATTTTACACCGTGAACAATCCGCCGTTTAATAGTTTCCAATAACTCGCCGGAAGTAGTCGGATTTCGAATCCGCCAATCCTATTGCGTAATAAAACGCGAGAAATAAAACGAAGTTATCGGAGAAGGTAATTTTCAATAATTCATGCCGAGAGATATTTGCGTAGAATCATATTAATTTTTCTTTTCGTTTTATCTTCTTCGTTCCTTTCTTTCCCTTTCCTTTTCTCTTTTTCCTTTTTTTTTCTTTCTTTGCTAAATAGAAACGACGGAAATCCCTAGAAAGGAAGTACTTATGACGGGTTTACTGGTCTGCGGCTCTGCTTCTCCGTAGATAGGGGAACAGAGAGCGAAAGAGCTTACCAAGTGACGTACGTTTAATGCCTAACCACTGCTGTACCGGACAGCCCTTATACGCAGAAATTATAGTACGAATACACGAAACTGTTACTTCAAGTTCTACGCCGTAATTTTACCGATTCGCGGATATGTACCTGCTTTGTATAATATTCCATCCGATAACGCAAGCTTGAAATCATTGTTTCGGCAAAATCGAGAAACACGTTCCTCGAAATCATTACCCTGCTATATATCGATTTAATTCTCGCTTTGTTTTCTTCTTTCTGAAGATTATACGGCTTTATGCGCGAAACGGTGTATGTTTTATTCTTAATTTTCTATTTACCTACGCGCTTCGCTGTGATTCTCACCGACAATTTTCCCTTGCCTTTCGCTAACATATTTTTTTATTTCCAATTCAACGGATAGAAATAGGATCGCTAATGAAGCGTTAAAATACGTGATATCGGATAGCTGAATAAAGTATGCGTAATGAGTAAGCCGTGTCGAGTAATTCGGCTGATTTACGAGAAGAGTGTGGAAAAATACTGTATCCTTCGGTAATAAATTAATACTTTGAAATAGAAAGACTGAATATCTTAGTGTATGCAGAATTACATATATATTGCCTAATTTAGCTTTTCCAATATTAGCAACAGCCTAACCCTCGTCCGTACATCGCGTCAATTTGACGCGTTTTTCACGTAAAAGATGACGTTATTCCAAGAAAAATTGATCTCAGACTTTGTGGCTTATATATATATATATATTTATGAGACAACGTGTGTTACAAAAAGGACCCCGTGTGTTAATCTGACACACGATATTCTTTCCAGGTCCATTGACGACTATTTTAATGCTTCGCAATTGTTGCGCAACAATTATGCGTTTATTGTACAACCCTTTTGGAATGCAGCTAGACATGTATAGCTTCGAATATGAAAATTTGACGCGAATACGAAGAAGAGAGGAAGAAGCTGTATGCCTTGTCTTCGTTCATCTCTTCGTCGCGAGACAAAGCTAAGAACGGTAAGATCGAAGCAACGCGAAGTCGAATACGTGCGAATGAAATCCGATGACTCTGAAGGAGGATCAATGTGATTGCACGTGAACGACAAACAGGGAAATTAATTATTCATCTTTTCATTTCATCCATGTTTCACCATTGCGTCAATTTGACGTACGAGGGCCAGATTAAGTTGCGAAAATGAGAGACGATTAACAATACAATAGTAACCTATTTTACGTTAGAATTTCTACTTAGTTTCTATCTACATACCGTAAGTAGTTTAATATAAAGTCATTTATGTCCATGTTGCCATTTTATGTAACTTCTTTCAAGTTGGAATCGTTCCCGTAGTAGAACAGTGTTACTTGATACACTGTACCCGCGAAACTAATTCAGTTTAAGTATCCGTAATTAACGCCTAAATAAGGACAATCTAGAACTTGCAAAGGATTAAAGGTCAACGATAAGATGTTTAGAGACCTACATATATTCAATCCCTACAGTAACTGTGAAGTTTCCGGGGCTATAAACGAGTAATTTATTCCGCAAAGAATTAGCTAGAATCTGCAAATCGAATTAACGTAGATCTGCTTGTTTTGTTTAATTCTCTCCTAAGAATTATGCCTTAAGAAATAATTAACGCAACTTATAACTTATTTGAGGTGTTATAATTAATGATAGAAAATAATGGTGAATGTATAAGAATTGATAAATTAGCAGAATGAATCATAGAAAGTGACAGTAAAATATTAAAAATCATAATAAAATTAATAATGAAAACCTAGCTGCATAATATTGCGACGTAGCGGTATAAATATTTTGGTGTTTCGGACAATACTTTGAACGTAATTGAACGCAAAGAAACCTGAACGTAACGAAAGAGAAACATTTGTATTCCTAGTAATTTGTAAACTCGTTTGACATACGCTATCGCGTTAAATAACGTCTTAGAAAAACAATATATTATCATAATATTGACAGCGTATGGCATAACGCTGAATTTAAAATACCTACATCGTCTATTCAATAAAACGAGTCTCGATGAATTGAATATCGCAGCGCATACAAAGAACGACAAATTAACGGACCTCTTTATATTGGCCATGTGTCAAATAAAACATTTTTCACTGGTACAAAAGTTTGTACCACGTAATAGAGTCTTTAAAAAATATCCGGTTGATAGGCTGAATCTTTGTCCAAAGAAGGATCGTGATTCACAATCTTTCGGAGCGTTTCAATCGATATTTAACAGTAAAAAGATTTGCATTTTCTGTATTAAGAAAATTTTCGTCTCGTATTGCTTAATATGGAAGATTGAAATTAATTATTTCATTTATATCACATTTCGGTCAACGTTGTACCATGAGGTATAATAAACAAATTTTAAGCACAAACATTGCATGCGCAAAAGCTAATTACGCGTTCGAAATTACGCTTCTGAAAACTTCATTAGTAATAATCACGTAACATGTAAGATAATAATTTAATTTTTCTTTAACGATATTATTGGAATTAAAAGCAAACAATAACAACCAAATATTTGGACCAATTTATGAATCCCTCCCTTTCGCCACTTTCTACAATTTATATTATTATTACCTATTAAATGTTATACCTCTGATACTGTTCGGATTTTTGGAAACCCATACAGTTTTTTATGTTGCATATTAATTAATTAATCTGCTATAACGAACGTTATAGTATAGTACAACGAAATCTTAATGTAGCAGAAAAGGAAGAGAACGATTATCGACATCCAATTACACGCGGAAATGAAAATATAAATTGTATGTTACTCACTGCTGGTGTCTTGTTTCGGTTGGTTTCCGGGAGACGTGGCCCAGTTAACTTTCATCTCCTGAAACAGTCAAAGGAATATAAATTTATTTAAATGTTTAGATACCTAGTCGATACTATACGTATCAATTATGTATTATAAAACACACGAGAAATAAAACGGGGAACAAAAAGGGATAAAACATCTCGTTGTTCAACCATCCATTTATATCCATGACTTTCGGATAAATTTAATAATTACAAACTAGTTGACGTACAGTAATAGATTTATCAATTCACGCTCTCCATATAACATCGACGCGATTTAATTATCGTTGTCTCATCCGTAACTATTATCTTTTCGCGCTTATGAAATAGTGAAAACTCATGAAAATACTTGCAGTAAACATCAATACTTGTAGCAAATATGTATGTCTGACGTATTGGTTAGAAAGCAGTGTACATATATTCGCTTGTTATACACAGATTCTCAATATTAACCGCTCAGAAATAAATTGAATATCGTTGATCCAAGCAAAATTTCGCTCTTAGATATCTTGCAAAAAATTTGTGTTCCTGTGAGAAAGGCTCCAAACATTTGACTAGAGAATGAATGTATAATGTAGTGGGAACGTTGATAAATATCGCAGAATACTTTCAGATTATTTGAGAATGCAAAATGTCGAAGAAATTGAGCTTCGACATAAGTGACTCGTTTTTTTGTGAACCGTAGACGATGTAGTTAGATGTCAGCAAGATAAACAACATCTTATCTTACGTAATAAAATATGAAATAAGAACATCGTATAATATATTAAGTAACGCGTTATATATTGCAAATAATATACGAAACATTATATAATTCAATGCTCAGATATATAAAATTCCGCTGCCTTAAGAAACCTTTTATTCTCACGGAGCTTTGGCAAAACTTCTCCAACTGAAAGCTAGACCACCTTTTAGAAATTCAATGTTCAACGCCGCCCAACTGTCGCGAAACATCCTAGATAACATTTCACATTTCACCACGTAAATTGTCGGTATAAAAAGATTGCCGTGAAGGAATGTGGTTATATCCAAGTGTGCAAGTCAAGACAAAGAAACGATCAAATTTATACCGGTCTGTTCACTAGCCAGACGCGTTAAACGTAAAACGTTTTCGCTGATAAAGCACCTATGCGGTTTGCCCATACATATCCCTGCGACAGTTGGATTTCCTCAAGTGACGAGTAATTTCGTTTACAGATTATCAAGTTAATCTTTTGCCTAGAAATCGGTACGGCTGGTAATCCGCAGCAACAGGAAGCGATATCACCGCCGAAAGGATCTCGACTGGCGGAAATAGGATGTTGGGTATCGTCGGGTCTTAACAGACGTCATAAACTAGATTCTTTATGCATCGTGATGTACCCAGCTGTCGACATCGCCGATACTCAATAAATAGCGAAGGTCATTTCGAAGAAACCGCTTACAAGCTGAGAATCCGAGTGAACATGTACTAGAAAGTAAAGCGATTCAAAAATACAACTGAAAGACGATTTCTCGTTGTAATTAATTTTGCCGGTTCACTGTTACGTAATCCCAGGGATCTTTAATATAAATATTTATAGGAAAATATTTAATATAATATTTATAGGAAATATTTACAGTTAGTGAAAAAGTTTTTTAAGCGAATAGCTGGTAATTCTTTATATAATCAACATAATCAAAGAAGCTTCTATCATCTTTGAAATTCGTCCTATATAATCTCTGCTAATACAGTAGACCATATAATCTGATCGTTCGTATAATAGGAGTCCTACTGTTTCTCCCCACCATCGATAAGTTTTCGTTCAATTAATGGGAATTTACGTTCATGTACATAAGTGGATCCACGAAAAATTTCCTCTTAGGTGTCTACGTAATAATGTTGTAAACTTGTATCGACTGCGGAACCTGCGAGAGCGTCACATAAGCGTGTCGCTACTATTTACGTCTGATCATTAGACGTTGATATAATTGGATTGACGTTCGGCGGTAGTTCAATCAGAACTCAAGCAAAGTTTAGTTAATCAGGCGATGCTAAGATTTCGTTCATATAAATAGAGTTCGCATAAACGGAATTTCACCGTAACTATATAGGTGTAGCACTCATTCACAAAAAGGAGAAGAAAAAGATTAATTCGATTTTCGGTCTTAAGTCTGGAAAAAAAAATTCGATTGAAACTGAATTATCATTTGATAAAATATACTTATCAGCTTAACTACATCGAAATGATAGATTCAAACACGTGGATATTCGTGAAATTATCATCCTGTTTAATTAATCATCATTAACGAAATCAGCTTCGAACAAAACCATAATAAATGATTCATGAAGATGCACATTTACTTATAATCTGATTATAATAATTATTTAATTCCTCGTTCTATATTTTCCGCTCGTTTCACACAGAAAGAACGAATTATTGTTTCCGATACAGCTCTATACAAATGTACTTCCATATAAAGTAAATTTCTAGTTACTTAATCATCTGTATCTACGTCTGTACGAGAGAACAGCGGTATCAAGAGTGAATTACTAACAAGTATACGTGATTATTGCGTGCAAGTTCAAAGGACTTGAGATTTCACCTCTAAACCAAAGTTCTAAAGCTAAGCTAAATGCATATCTACGAGTACAAGACTCGCTGCTTAGAATTTATGACTAGTTACACTGGTCGTAATTAATCGTGAGGAATATTAAGCGCGGCGTGTATAGAAGTCGCAGGAGGAAGGGTCGAATAATAGTTGAACGAATGATATCGTAAAACCTTGCCATGCGTTACTATCGTAGACGGACTTAATGGAAAAATGGTGTCATCCGTGCGGACGATACACACGAACGATATGGCGCTAATATTGAATCGTTACTTTTCATTTTCTTAGCTATCTGCATCATCATGCTGGCATTCTTTGTACACTTAATTATTCCTACATTTCATCGAATACCGTAGGCAAATTTGTTGTTGAAACAATAAGAGAACAATACAGGGAATGTCTCTTTATAAACAGCGTTTAAGTAAAATTCTTCCATATTGTTCATATCTGACAAGCAGAAATTTTTCGTACCATATTATTCATCTTATCTTCATGCTACTGATAGTTCCTCTGTACGTTAGTTTTATAGCTTCGAAAAGAAAATTAACATTTACAATTTGTTGATTAATAACGGCTATAAGTATCGCTTCCGGTCGTTAAAATCTGTCATAAATTTCTACCAAAGCGTTGGGATTAATACGAGCGGCAGTGTACGTCAGATAGAAAATGGAAGTTCACGTTTATTCCATATCGCCGATCACTATGACCTAATTCGATTACCAGGGCCTTGTATCTTTTCATTTATTCAAACGACACGACGCCTCGAGTTCACCCATCTGCTCGTGTGTTTTTTCCGATCATATCCTGGAAGCACGACGTTAACTATGCGGTTCCTGAATTCGATATAATCAAGAGATAATTAAACCGAATTACGATGAAATTGCCGTACATAGGGAAAATACTCTGGCCGATAAAGCGTTTACGTCGATGAGATCCTTTGTTCGAACACCAACATGGTGCAGCTTGCAAAACACTTTATAGGATATATTCGTGAGCAGAAATGGAAAGCCACAACTAACTGGTAAAATAAATGCCGTTAATGCTCTTTATTGCAACACGCACGCTTGCCGAACGGGTGCAACAATGCGCGTTTCATCTGCTTTATTAGCCATTACAACGTGATACCGATGCTCAATTGGAAAGAAAACGACAATGATCGAAACGAACAACAACGATAATTGATGTGTAACGCAATGTAACGCAGGTTTATCACACGATTTGTCATTTTTATCGGAGATTTGCGTTTCCTCTTGGGATGGAATTCGTTTGTGCTCGCTGTTTATCACAGACCTAACCCCAACTAGCAGTGTTTGCGTTGCCGATTCGAGGTGGCAGAGGAAAAATAAAAGATTGTCGATTTTGAGGTATTCGCAAAGATCGAGTCTGGAAGTAGGGCATTTTCTAAGATGAGAGTGTAATAAAATTATACTGTTCAAAAAGAAGATTGTCACAACGCAACGTCTGTTTTTAGTAGTAAGCAGTGCACATAAACAATATCCTATCAGAGATCCTCAAAATTACAAAGATTATCGGTCCAATTATAAAAGAAAATGTTAAAGGACGTCCACGAATAATTTTTTATTTCAAATTTATTTCAAATAGGTTTCTTAAAAAATTCACTGTTTTTACTATCAGTTATGTCACTGTTCTGACAAGTAAATAATGTAGATAATACAAATAGTTCACGTTACGTTTCAGTTTCTACAAAGAATTTGGAACATTTTTTTTTTTTTTTATCAAAGATTAAGGGATAATTGAGTTCTGGAAGACGTTAAAGCACAGAAGCGAAAATTTTAGAATTTGCAGATCACCGGTTTGTACTGCTTGATCCATAGTTCGTATTATTTGAGATTCAAAGTGTCAATTAGTGACATTGATGGATTTCAAAGGTATGCTAATAAATGAAGGAAAAATGGAACTGTGCCAACATTTAGCAGTACAAAATCAATGTTTGAACAGTACTTCAAAGACGGCGTACTGTATAGTAGCTGAATACCGATACAACAGAAAATTTATGGCCTTCTCGAAATTGATATTTATCCGTTGACAAATGAAATTCGGAAGGGAATGAAACGTGTCTGAGTTTGGTCAAATATCCTTACGAAGTATTCAAAGTACGTTTTAAATAATCTCCACATTGTTAATTGACTTGTTAATTGCATATGAACTATTTAATTATTTCTAAATATCTCTCGCGAATATATACATGTACTTTCGAATTTAAGGGAAAGAAATTTTTAAATTAACATACAACAATACATATTCGCAACGTTAAGCGTGAAACTGTAATGGTATGTTACTGTTATTACTGTTGCAAAAGCGTTGTGATCGTCTTATTGTATCCTATTACGGGAATCCTTTTATTACATTAATTTAACCGTAATAGCAAAAATTTGTAAATTTATTTATTGGAAGAAGCAGTTACAAGTACATTAAGAAAGGAGTGAACTGCGTAACTTCTTATTCAAGCAAAACTGAGTAGTCAGAGAAATGAAAACGGTGATGTGACTACTTTGCCTTTCTTAAAGTCTACCACGCTAACTTGAAGCAAGCTTATTTTTCTCCACCACGTTTGAAACGCGTAGCATCGCTACGAACAAGATAGCTAGCTTTTACGCACGCATTGGATTTATATTTGTCTAATAGAAGAAAAATTATGCCCGATGTTTCCCTGAATCTCACACGAAGAACGAATTTCGTTGTGTAGACAACAAAGTATATGGACAGCCGTGTAACAAATCTGCAAACGCAAGCGTTCGCCCTGTGCTAATGACAAAACGAAATACCGCGTTAACGCGATTTAAACCATCGAGAAACATTTGGAAAATGAATGGGCTGAAAAACATAGAATCGTCGCGGATGCCGTGCAATTTTCCTGCGCGTGTATATAAATATTACCGGCATAAAGATAAACGCGGCAGAACCGCGATACAATATTTATATCGGTTTTCGTCGATCCCGTGCAATGAATATTTCATTTCGCTGCCTGTCGAAAATTATAAGTCGATAATCGGATCAACGTGGCCGAATAGGTAAACGCGGCTTCATAATCGTGGCGGGACAGGCCAGCTGTTTCGCAGGCCGAGTGCTCGTTTCGAAAGTTCGCTCTTAACAAATGCGAAAAATAATACGACGACGACGACGACGACGACGCGCGCAGAGAGTTGTTTCGTTATCCAAAGTTTAGTATACCTGGCTGGTGCACCTTTCGGGAGTTCCGGCAGACTAGTTGCAGCAGATGCGAGGAAAGAACATGAACAAGTAATGTTACGCGAGGAAACTGCGGTGCAGAAAGAGGCAAGGATAAGGAATACCAAGGCTAGGAATAAGTAAGTAAGCGAGTGACTATGTAAGTAAGGAAGTAAGTCTGGCGGGATAAGTAAGTTAGGATAGGACGGAGGAGTGCCCAAGACGGCCGGTACGCTAACGTCGGGCCCGCAGTGTGTCTGCAGCAATTTGCAACTTTTAATAGTTAGTCCGGGTTGCGAGGTCGTCTGCCGGCCCAGAGCCCCGTTCTTTTATAGTTTATACAGCGGCAAAGGAGGAAGTTTATATGCCGTAGTTTGCACGGTTAATGCGCGCGCGACTCGTGCCCACCTCTAACGCTGTGTTGTGTCATATTTATGTGTCAACGGGTTGTCCCGCGAGATCCGCTCTGGTCGATCAACGAGAGATTTTTTAACTTGGACTTGGAAGGTTCCTGGTAAACGCGCGGATGGACATTAATGATTAAGGGAATGCGTTCTGTCTTTGTTAATGACAGAAGAAGCCGCTCGTATAACAGACAGTTATAATTTGAGTATTGTCAAGAGGAATTCATCGAACAGATTACATATGTGTTCGAAGTTTTCACTGAAGTTGAAAGGGGAAGATTCTAACGTGTTTTATTACGTTATACGATAGCTAACATTTGCGAGTTATTTGTGAATAAACGTACGATATAACAGGTGTAAAGCAATGGATTGCTAACTTGACGCACAGCTGCTCCGAGTAAAACGTTTCCTATCTCGGCTTGAGGAACTTAAGTACAACCTCGACCGAGTTCACGAAATAATATCAAAAGGTAGAAACAGCGAGCTGAAGATCTTTGAATCGCGTCTCCTTCTAGAGCGAGCAAGTGCAATCCGGCACAGGCGACTATCGAACCGGTTGGCAAAGCGTAGCATACTCGATCGCAGAAATACCAGGGTTCGACATGGTACTTTAATGCGAGGCTTAGGCCGCGATAGAGAACCGATTACATATTGCGGACGCGAAGCTTGAGTTAGTGAGCACGGGCATCGGCAGCAAGTCGGGCAGAAATTGCAAGCTGCTGCACTTTTGACCTTAGCTGGCCAGTCGACTGTCGGTCAGATATTTATTGTCCTATTATCGTGATTGATACGCGGCTGGCTGGCCACGGGCTACTATCTTACATAAGTATATTTAATGGTGGAAGGTCGTTTCGGACTTTCACATGACGAAGGGAGGCTGCTTCTTCCGTTGTCGTCCGACATTACGGTCGGTCGCAGCCATCCCTGCTCTCCCCCCGCCCCAAGCTTGCTTGTACGTTTTCTTACTTATATCTTCTTATTTTCCAACCACATGGCGCCATTAGTCGCCGCGGCACCACCGACGTTTCTCGCCTGCCCCGGTAATAAGTCACGGAAATGCTATCGTAAGGAATTTACGAGACACGGGGTTACTTTCCTCGCGATGTCGTGCAACCACATACTTTCTGTCTCTCCTGGCTACATCTTCCGACGATTCTTCTTACCGGTTCTGTCACAGATTTTATCCTAACTATCGACACCAACACTATCGTTCACGAGCATTCAGACAGACTTGCGCGTTATCGTTAGTGTGTGAAGTATATCGGTCAGTATCAAACGAAACTCTTAAATCTATTAGGTCGTCCGAAAAGTTTCTTTCGTTTTAGAAGGAAATAACGGATGCATTCGTCGTTTTATATTATTCTATCGAATTACGTATGATCGATTTTGTTCTATCAAGATAGAGATCACAGCGTTCGACAGGTCAGGTTTCATGTTTGTATAAAGATGCGTTGTTGTAAAAGACGTGTCTGTACAAGAAAGACACTTCTCGGACAACCTAATAATTTTGCGTGGCTTCCGATCTTAGCTTAGGTAACTGGGCAGGGTGGTTAACAAAAGTTAAATAGTTTCGATTGAAATGGGACACTCTATGTGCAACTGTTAGCAGATATTCGTGAGAGCGATGGTAAATGTTAATTATCATAAATGAAACGGTAAAACAGTATGATCGATAAATATTGTTAGGACTCTGAGAATGAACGAAATATGCATTTCTTTTGGTATATATTGAAATTTATATAAATTCTGCGAAGTATCAGTTCTACGCTACAGACGAATAAGAAGGAAGTTTCGGTTTAAATTTAACAAAGTACTCGATCGTTATAGGAAGAAGTAGAGAAACGACAAGTAGGGAAACATGATTCTTCTATTATAATTCTGAAAATGTAACAAACATGTCAGTTTCTCGATTGAATTCCACCAGATGCGCAAGTGCTTTTGATGGCGTGCGTCGTGAAAAACGTTGTCACAGAATAATAGCGAAACTAATAATAATATTGGATAGAATGCAGACGATACTTTGCTTTGGAATTTGCATTGCTGCATTTTAAACAGAAACTACACCGATAACCAAACTGTATTATTTCAGTCGCCGCTTCTAATTGAATTTCTTATGCTAATAAAGACCAAGTTTCTAGTATTTGTATATCGCGTGAGAATGGCTGACGAATTTCTTTCCTTCGCCCGATTCTAACCCCGTACGAGGCACAGGCGCATAAATTTCACAATTTTCTCCTTGATTCTCAAGATAGACCAGTTGCAAATGATAGCCGCCTTTTCTGTTTTAAGCTGCTGACCTAAATTATTCTAAGTCAGTGAGTTATTGACTATAGGGTAAAAAAATTTCTGCTAACTAAGCACGAACGATCCTTCCTCATAATATATTTTACTACGTCAATAAAGCGTTTCATAGTGTAATGCGTCATATAAATTTTTGCAGCGTTCAGCCCGAGCTTTAAAGAAACCGTGTGTTCAGGTTCTTCGAATGTACGTACGAGTTTTCTTCGATATTCTCTATTTCGTCGGCAAACATGCTGCGATTGTATATACTCGGTTCAGCTAATAATGGCCATGCGTTCATCGTCATAGTATACTGAATATGATAAACAAATTTGATTCTTATAAAACAAATATCTCGTAAATTTTCGAATATATAAATATATAAGAAGAATGGAAATATTTTATTCGTTTCGTTATATTTTTGTCGACTATTTAAATGAAAAGAGCTGTATAGTTTCTGCAATTTTATAATCGGATTTCTATATTATTTCATGAGTTTCGCTGCGATTTCTGTTAACCTAAGCGAATATCGCGAATGTCGGAAGGCGAGAATCGAGCCAGATTTTCTGTCTTTCCACGATCCCGTTATTCATTCAAACCATTTACTCGTCGATAGTGTACGCCGAGCAAACCTCCATTCGTGTTAAAGAAGTTGAGGAAACTGGTGCGAAATCGCAGATAACGCACAAGCGCACACGCTTCTCTAACATCGACGTCGATCCACGTGTACGCCCGAGCCGCCGCAGCTTAAGCGATTCTCGACGAGGGAGAACGAGAAAATTGGGAAGAAAAGAAAGCGTTAGTAGTCCACGACTTCTGAAAACCTTTAACACATTGGCTGCTGCCTCTAAACAAAGGGAATTTCCTTTGGGAATGACCGTTTCTACGTCTCTTTACTCAAATTACTTCACTGCTTCCCTGAGATCGATAGCAAGTCTCTCGTGGTCAAAGACTCGCTGCACTTTTTTCAACCACATTCTCCTAACGATAATAAATTCCTTAAGTTCTCGGAACGTACGAATAATCTTCTCTGATACAACACGTGACTTGTTTCAATTTCTCGTCGAGAATCCCGTCGAAAGGTTAAAAATCACGGTGTTCGTTAAAAACGAGATTCGAAGACTATCGCAGGAAACGAAGAATAAACTGAACTTGATTCCACGGTTCACAGGCAACTAAAAACAGTTTCTAACAGTTCTGTTTGCCACGAAACTTCTCTTTGTTAAATTCGCCAACGCGAATTCTTGTTTGTTTCGTACACACCGCCAAGTTCGCGAATTTAAGAATTACGACAAAGCTTCCTGTTTTATAGGAAAGTATGCGAAGCTCCGTTACAACGGTGTAGTCTTTCGTGCGATATGCTGGTAGCAGCGGTTCGTAGAGACGGTGATTGTATAAGCTACGGTGGTGTGCGGGGCAGTTCGTCTAGAACCGGAGGAATACTTGGCCGTACCGCACTAACCTATGATATATGATTATGCTGCATGCTCTCCGTTCGTATCTTATTATGTATTACCAAGGGTGTACACAACTACGCGGCTATTGAGCCGGGCCTGTATATCTGTAGCAACGAAATGGCTCGGTGTGTTCTCTCGCCATAGATTGGACGTTTTATCAAACAGGCTCGGACAGAAAAATTCACGAGGAATCGTACTGTTCGCCGGTCGGTCGAATGGGCCAGTGAGATTCACTGGGACGATATTCGATTTTCACGCGCCATACGAATTTACGTTCGTAGTCAGATATCCTGCAAACCAATTGCAAATACTCGTAATAGCAGCGATCATTTCGCCATGATAGATTCGTGGTACTATAATGAAGCGATTTATGTGTTTATTGACACTGACGCGACGAGCTTCGGGACAAAAGTCAAAATTCATTGGCCGCGTTCGCGAGCTGGATTGATCGCGTTCGCACGTTCACAGGTAAAGCGAGCTTCGCATACTTTCGGGCCACGTCTTCGCGTAATGTGACAAGTTCTCGTTGTCTTTCGTTGGTCGAGGCAGACGAGCGATTCCGACGTGATAAATTTTAATGCGCTAATTTTATATTTCTATGGATCGTGGGCAAACACTTTTCAATTATTTCACATATATATTCATTTTATTTGTTCTATAGCAAATTGATGATTAATCAGCTGTTCGAGAAAAGGCCTTTAGCACGAAATTGTGAGTCGAATGTTTCGTACGAGTGAAATTAAAATTAGAAAGATCAACGACAATGTACTCGTATATATCCTAGTTTTAATTGAAATATATCTACACGTTGTCAGAAACGTTTGGACAATGATGAAATTTGTTAAAGTATAGTACACGATTCGATTCGTGGAAGCTGAGATGAAAAAAGATAAGAAACAAAATAATTATCGTTAATTCTCCGCGTTAATAAAAATATTAGTGTTGTTTCTGTGAATCACACATCAAAAGACATATCAATTGTTAATCCTTATGTACAAATCTTTCATTTCGCTCTCGTAATAATATCGAATACTACATTTCTAAAAATATTCTATCGCAACTGAAATATCCAATTTTATGCGTATTTTACGCACTACGACGAATAAAGAGTGAACATATTCGTTTTATGCGATAGTCAGTAATTTGTACATTAAACAGTTAGATTCTAGTAAAAAGAAAAAGAGTCCGTAAAGTAGATAGTAAATGAATAGTTACTCAGGTTACGATTGCTTTATTATTTTGCCTGTCTATGAGAAAATCCATTTAAAGGGCCAGAAACGATCCCTGATTAATATTATAAGCAGGTAGTGAGTCGAATATGTATCCCGTGTGCCTCGTTTCAACCATTTCTTTAATAATACATCGATCCCCATAAATCGTTTCTTGCAGAGTATCATCGTACGCACGTTGAACGTCTGTCTACCCTAGCAATTCTGGGAATCGCACTAAAATATGCAAGGAGAGCGAGAACGTTAAATAAAACAGTCATGGACGTGGTGCAATTAAGTATAGCGATTTCAACGAATGTTCCTTCATTCTTCTTTTCTTTCCTTCCCTTTCTCGTTTTCTCTTTTTATTTATTTTATTCCGTACGTTCTACCAGCGCGAGTTTGCCCGCTACAAGAAATTTAACTTTCTAGCGATTTAAAATTCCATACAGTTACAGAGCGTGTCGCAAAAGAGAATGCGTAGGTTTTGGGGCAGCAATGAAATTTTCCCTTTTATGAAAAGCGAAGATGAAAGTTTATGACGAAAAACTAAATTCCAAGCAAAAGCGGGACGGGAGAGGGGTGGGAGAACCAATTGCGAAATTTGAATATTCTATTCGGCGCAATGTTCTACGTAAAATGATGCAGCCGAAATGGAGTTGACCTAAAAAGTAAATCACAAGTGAAGAAACTGGTTTATGTAAATCGTTCTTCAATCGTTTTACCGATCGGAACCACGGTGATACACCATGGTACATTTGAAAATACGCGGAAGCAACGAGAAGAGACGAACATTGAAACAAAAGCGACGAACGATCGTGTTGCTCGAAAATTTCTAATAAATGGATAAATGAGAAACTTCTGTGACGTTCACTCTATTCCCCGCGCAGCTCTATAAAGAAAATTACGCTAGGCTATAAATGAAAGCTGAAACTGTAGAAAATAAAGTCTTTATAAATCTAGATTGAAATTAATCCAGACACGTGAAATTCGGTTGTAGCGTCCAACTGCAAATTCTAATATAGAAATATTGAGAAAGTTCCGGTGAAACACGCGAGGTGTAATAGTAAGCGTCGCATAGTTCGTTAAAAACGACACAAGGAAAAATTTCTAAATACTAATAATGAAACATAAACAGCTAATTTCGAAGGAAGATGTATATAATCACTCCAATCAGTTAGCAGTAAAATTGTCGGGCGAAATACCAGAACGTTAAAACGCAGCAAGCTTTGCACTCCAACGTGAGGTGGTAGGACGTGTAGAGCACCAAATAAACACTCCGCGGATTGATTTCACAAAGAGTTTATTGATGATACGAGGAGAATTTGACACTCGTACTCTTCACGTGTTCACTCACGTTAACACACTCAATATTCACTCGCGACTTGTTTCAATATGCAACTGTCGGTATCTGTACGTACATTTCTCGTCTACACGTCTATAGGGTGCCGAGGTCCCCGAAAGAGAAAGTTTTCTTTCGGAGTGGGGACGGAAAACCCCGTAGACATAAAACAATAAATTCCTTGTAGGCCCATGCGTTTATGAGTCCCGGCCTCGGACGTCGTTTCACAGGTCATGCGGTCAACCTATGCGCTTCGGCCCTGAAACTTTCTCTATGGCCATGAGCCGCTACAAATGGACTTATGTCTTTACATTCTGCATTTGGAAGATTTGCTTCTTGCCGGTAGGTGGACCATGAATAAGCTTGAGGGAAGGAAGGGTAATAAAAGTAAGAATTAAACAGTTACGTTTCCAATTGAAGCGCACGAATTTCATTGGACGACGAGAGGACAAAGAGAAACCTTGTACCTACCGAATTGTTGATGATATCCTTAGGATCGATTGTTGAAAAGAGGAATACCGTCGCGGAGAAGCAAGTACGAAGAGGCGAGAATAGAAAAATTGGCAAGAACGAGTGAATTATGAGCTTGTGCTTGGGTGTTCAAAACGCGACGTAGTTTCCAGCAGATTTAATTACAAAAAGGAACGCGCAACAGTTAGCTCGGGTGGCTCAAAAGAGAGTCAAATGAGAGGCGGGACAAAAGGCGGCGGAACCGGCTGAAAAACAGGAAACGGCTAGGAGAATGTGACTGAATGTAGGACGTATATACTGGTCTGAAGTGGAGCCCTTCTTTCTTTCGGTGAATTTTTAGCGTTGCACCGTCGGTGAGCCGCGTGAAACGCAGTTTGGCCATAGTTGAGACAGCAGTGCGGCGACTAGCGATGCGCCACGCATTCCTCACAGAAAGCACGTATCCGTGCGCTAAGGTTCACCGAGAAAACGCTTTAGATACGAGCCTCTCTTCGCAAGCACCCACCCTACGGAATGCGTTCTCCCCTTCAAGTGGCTCCTCGTCTCTCGAAACATTCTAAACGCGTGGCCTGCCTCTTCTTTCCCTTGCGGACCGACAAGTGCATCTGCACCTCTTCTCACCCACGTCAAACGTGTTTACCAATTTCGCTGGATGATGACACCGATAGCCGTAATATTGATTTTGTTTGCAGATTTTCCAACAGAGAAGCTTTTATTGATGTGAAGGATTTTTGAAATGCCGCGTTTTCTCTTATCACAATTTTCCAATCTACAAACCTAAATCTGTATATGCTTACGAATGGTCAATAGAGCAATTCCAATGTATTACGTAATATTAGGTGTTACTTTAAACGTTAGCTACGTTTCCCTTGAAATAAATATAAACAATAGATGGGTAATGGATGATTTGGAAAATGGGTATAATGGTATTATTGTAAAATGTGTGTAACTTGGTTTTTATTACGCAATATTGGGTGTTACTTTAAACGTTAGTTGCGTTTCCTTTTAAATAAGTATAAACAATAGATGGGTAATGGATGATTTGGAAAATGGGTATAATGGTATTATAAAATGTGTGTAACTTGGTTTTTATTACGCAATATTAGGTGTTACTTTAAACGTTAGTTGCGTTTCCCTTTAAATAAATATAAACAATAGATGGGTAATGGATGATTTGGAAAATGGGTATAGTGGTATTATTGTAAAATGTGTGTAACTTGGTTTTTATTACGCAATATTAGGTGTTACTTTAAACGTTAGTTGCGTTTCCCTTTAAATAAGTATAAACAATAGATGGGTAATGGATGATTTGGAAAATGGGTATAGTGGTATTATTGTAAAATGTGTGTAACTTGGTTTTTATTACGCAATATTGGGTGTTACTTTAAACGTTAGTTGCGTTTCCTTTTAAATAAGTATAAACAATAGATGGGTAATGGATGATTTGGAAAATGGGTATAATGGTATTATAAAATGTGTGTAACTTGGTTTCTTCGTTTTCTACCATGGACTTTACGCGTATATACATTTTTCCGAGGGGAAGGCTAAAAAACATTCGAAAGCAGATGTACGATTTTGTTTCTGATTTCGATGATGCAATTTAAAAACTAGGATGTTTTGCAGTTTTATTCCTTGTTATTACACGGATATTCGATTTCGTTACTTGGCTGAACGCTCTCGTACAGTGCGATTATTTTATGTTTTTTTAAAGTAACGTAATATTTTTAACAAATCTCGCATTCATTCTCAAAAACATCGAGATCCCTTTAAATCTGGATTTTATATATTTTTTACTAGGAAAGTTTTAATATTTGAAACAACAAACCCATTGAAATAAGAGCCGATATAAAAATCTTATGACTAATGCATGATATACGAGCGTGTGTGTAGCGTAATATATTTTTCTGTTATATAACAAATATATCGAATCTTCTCTTTAAAATGCATTTCGTCTACCAAAAAAAGAATAAAAGATTTCATCTTTTCGATAAAAGAATAGATTTCATCCACTGAAATTTTCCAATATTTTTTTTAAACAACGACGTTTCAGAAGAAAAATCGCTTATAACATTTCTAGCTTTATCCGGATATTATCCATTGTAACGGTACGTAGAACGTTACGTTAAACATTAAGCGACGAAGAGTAGGAAACAGATATGATGAATAACTAAGTTGAACAGCCGTAAATAGTTCAGGTAACTCCTGAAAGCAGGTTCCGATTGAGCATAGAAGGTGTATTGCGTTTACAGTGTTTACATGATTTATCCAACGTAGAGTCTTTGTTACATATTTTATCCCTTTAGCTGGATCAACGTTTCATCACGCAGGTCAGCTACAAACAGCAAGTAGAATGCACCCTTTGTCCCAACATAATAAGTAGAGAAAGATATCTTTATAACATGCAACAAGTATGACGAAAGTTCAGAAAAATATAATACCGAGATACGAAATTAGTTATGAAGTCAGAGTTTAATATATTCGCTGCTCGTTACTTAATTCTTTGCGCTGTAATTATTTATTTCTAATTCCTTCCCGACTCAATTGAAAAACCGATTTTTTCTTTTCTGATTTTGATGTCTCTCGATATGGAGAGATCTTTTACTGTTCCTTTCAAACATTTATTACTTTATTGATTTTATTATGGTTTTATTTTTATTTTATTTATTTATTATTACTTAGTCCGTGCCTTTCGGCTTTGGACGAGCTTTTCGGTTTTACATCTCGTTTGATATATATCAATCTTTGGCGTTATCTCCTTCTTATCTCTACTCTTATATAGAACTAATCTCTTTTCTATGTCTATCTCTCTATGCGACTACCTCTTTTCTTATTGATTTTATTATGTATAATAATAAAACACCAGTATGTAATTTGTTATTATTTATATTTCTCTTCTTCCTTATTTCTTCTTTATAAGATTTTCTGCGGTGAGTTTCACTAAACTATACTCGTGATATCCGTCGAAATGCAATCGAAGGTGTAATTCGCTACCATCAGTTATAGCGACGAATATAGCAAGTAGAAGATATTAGAGGAATTCTTGTATTCGTTAATTGTGAAAATGAATCTATTGATTAAATGATTCCTCTAGAAAACGCCGAAGACGTGCGACCGTGTGCGAACGAGCGCGATCGAAATTACTTCGCTAAAGAGAGCAGTATAAAACACAAAGCGACTTCTAAACAGTTCTATTTTCTACTGATTCGTTTCTCAAGTAAATGAAATATCACATCGGAGAGACACTCGTGAATTCTGCGGGAAAATAGTATCGTCGAGCCAGCAACGATCTTACGGAAGCTTAGTAACGACGAATAAGTATCTTCAGGCAATTTTGAAACAGAATTACCTGTTATTTAGAAAGTTATAGACGAAACGTATCTAACCGAAGCGTTAATTCCCTGTACGAGTAAAAAGTAAAATTACAATCGAGAAAGACGATGGCTAATAATAACAATTTAAAGGAAGCTAATGTCTAGGAAATCGGCCAAGTGGTTTATCGAGCAAAGTGCCGTTCCTAGTTCCTTGGGTATTGCGTCCAATTGAATTTAACAGAGTCTTAATCCTGTCCGCGTGTGTTTCCTCGGAAACGAAGAAAGTAAAGTTTCGCATCGACAGGGAGCCTCTGTAATCGATATGAATTTATCGGAGGCCACGCGTCCCCAAGCGGAATTATATAGGTCGTTAATACGACATAATTGCACGGACGCAATATGGATGAACGAATAAATGCACTTGAATGTATAATTATAAAGTCCGATAGTTGTTAACCATATTGCCACACAGTTAAAAGATATTAAGCATCGTTGACGTTATCTGCGTAACTCCTCCACCGATCCCCAGGCAGCGTTAAACCTGTTACGCTGATTATTTTGCGTAATGAAACGCACAGTACGGTTTAATTGCGAAGCGTATTATGCGCAGTGCGCATCCTCCTGAAATAACCCCGTTGTCGTCTTAATTTAAAAACAGAGCATCGAAACGTGCTTTGCATTCTGGCAGATTTCGACTTGATCTTAAAACCTGTTACTTATATCGACATTTAGCTACTATCGGAGCAACAGAGTTATCAATGTAGTAGGTTTTAACGTACATAAAATGTTCGATTTTCAATGATCCATACTTTATCGAATCTTATTCTTATTCAGCTTCAAGTGATTAAAATCGACACGTAAAATCCACCGAATCATTAAGTAACCTGCTAATTAATGGTTTTCGGGATGAACTGTGAACCTTTTCTGAGACAGATAACTTAATTGATACTGTTTACCAACTAACTAAGTAGTTTATCAATTACTAAACTAATCACTCATCGCTAAGTTTAGAACGCAGCGTGACATCGTTGCCACTGTATCGCGGCGCCTGTACCTTCGGCAGCATAGTTTTCTTCAAGAGGGTACACCGATGTCAGTGATAGACAGAACTTCGATACTGATACAAAGTTCCCTTCCCAATTCATGTATCTGAAAGCAGTTAATATCTAATCTGTATCTGTATGTAACTTCACTGTATATGTATGTGTATATGTATATGTACGTGAACGAGAGGAAATTCCAGATGGAACTTACCTCACATTACTTCGATGATGAATAAAAATATTCACGCGGGTTAGATTTCGCTATAAAATCTTGGATAAAGCCAAGTTTCTTATTCGCTTATTTTCCAAGATGTAAAATTTCTGTAAAATTTCGCTGCCTTGTAATAGTTACTCCCAATGAAGTTTCTACGTAATCGTTTCAAGAACGAACATCGGTCTTCAACTCTTTGCTTCTTATATTACGCGAAAGAATTAGATAGAATCATATTTTCTGCAAATTGGCAGAGAATACTTTTGTTTACAATTTCACAGCAAACTTACCAGGAAACGCATAAAAATTCTATTTCCGAAAGGCCTAGAGATTTCTGACGACGTTCACGAAGCATAGGGATAACGAGGTAAGACAAAAACAAAGCGAGGCAAGAATTTGAAAATATCCGCGCGTACTTTACCGGTCGTTTGGAGAAAGAAGACAGCGGGAAACACTAGGGATGTTGACGGTAGATAACTTCCTTTGTTTCCCCTCTGTCGTCTGTTTTCTCTTTCCACCTTACTGCCTTGCTTCGTTGACGATGAGAACGACGACAATGACGACGACGACAAGAGGAAAAGACACGGTGGCGCGCGTCGAGTTGTCTTTCTTTGACTGGCAGTGCGGGGAACGAAAGGTGGCGGAATACTGGGGAGCTACCGAAGTCGAACGGTGAATACTTCCGTCGATATTTAAATTCCGCATGGAAAGACGACGACGAAAGGAAGGAGCGCGACGACAAGAAGGGCGAAAGCGACGCACACAGGTCACGGACGTTGTTTCTCTGACTTTGATCCTGCGAGTAATTACATTCTTTCAGTTTGAAGGCAAACGGAGTGCGTCAGCACGTTTCCGGCATCGCGCCCCCGAAAATCTCTTTCCTTTCCCTCTCGCTTTCCTCAGATTACACCGTTATGAGCTACACAGGCGCGTTCGTTCCTCGAACAGTCAGTTACAGGCTGTGTGTCTACGAAATTCTTTTTTTTTTTTTCTTTTTGGTACATTAAAACACAGATACAGATACGTAAAAGCAAACCGTTGAATTGGTTGAAATAAGTAAAAATTCTCTTATGAACGACGTTAGTTGAGAATTGAAAGACGAAAGATAGCGGCTTTCAATTTTTACGAAGAGCTAAGTATATATTAATACATTCGGACTACCTTTAGACCTCGTGCGACCGTAAGTAAAATTCGTATGTTGCAAATGGTACGCCATGCATGAATGCTTGAAGATACGAAATTGGAAATGTATAGCATAATAGAGTAACATCATTGTGAAAGAGTTACGTGCCAATAAATAATATCGAGCTGTATAAGAACATTGCAAACATCTTGTTTCGTATCTTTGATCCAAAATATTTCGACAGTGAACGGAATAAAAATAAATCTATGTTAGTATCAGAGCCGTACGTTCTGGCAGTGAGAACGATATATGGATTTGAACGATAAAAGACAATTTGCGCTATATCGTTTCATAATAGTTTATTAGTCGCAAGCATAATGGCTACATCGCAAACATTTACGCATTACAGCGTGCAACAGATATTTTGATATTTACATTTACGTCGCGAATTGCCATATCTGTGCAGTGTTGTGCAAATTAATCAACTCTCATAAATTTGTTGAGAAATCGAAAGCATAGGTTAAATTCATTTCAATTAATTAACTCGAGCCACGAATGATGTAGTCCAAATATTGAATACAGCAGAGCACATAGTTTGTAGTGCGTGTTGCGACAGCTACGTACTAACACGAATCTTGTGGAAAAATTACGTGAAATATTTTATGAATAATTTAGCGCGAGTTTACATTTCAAGCAACGGGCTACCTATTTCGAGTACGTTTGTTCGAACTCGAAGATGAAATGGCAACGTGATACAAGAAAATATGAGATGAAAGACATTAGATAAAAAATGAAATCAAGCACAACCACGACGGAAAGTTTGAGAGCTTTCAGAGAAGCGTCCGGTAAACAAGAAGCCTGGTATATCCCTAAGGAGTCTCTTTGACATTCTAGAAGTAAGTGCCTTCCACACATTCACCAACTTCTGTCCGCACTGTATGAATTTCATTCACGCCTAGAATGTGTACGAGAGTTACCCTAAATCATACTGTTCATAATCCAGGGAATATTTGTGAGATTCACATCGCAATGATATTGAGAATAGACGTACGTAATTGAAAATAATAATTGATTATAAATAGTATTCATTAGAATTTCTAAATTATGTCAGTTTACACGTAAAAGGATGAAAGATAACTATAGGCATGAGATATAAATTTGATAAAAATTTGGGTTGAATAATTTCATTTTCAAGCTATGTGTCAGTTTTACGATGTATTTTTGAAGAAACGACGGTAACCATGTAAATGCCGCTAAGGAACAATCTAAGAACAAATTGAATAACGCGTGATAGTTTTATCTTCATATAAAACGCAGCAAAAGTAACAAAGATGCTTCTAAATACATCGGTGAATAACGAACAGAGAAGAAAATTCCCGATTTAAGAATTGTCTCGCGCCTGAACTGCTTCGAAAGATACTAAATTCTTCGCCAAACGTCATTAATGCCCGGAATAATTAATCTGCCCCGTTTCAATTATTTCCAATTATCGAAAGTTTCTATTAATCTATAGAAATGACCAAATATACTAAGTGTTTAAATACAACGCGTAATTCCACGCAGATGCAACGAACAAAACTGATTTGCCGCAAACTGCGCGGCACGAACTAAAATTTCTTTCGCGAAATCAAACTTCGATGTTCGAAGATGGACGAGAAGATATCGTCGACGAGCGCGAGTATCGAAAATAGCTTTCGTTCGACTCAGTGGAACGCTTTGATACGTAGAAGTCAGACAGTAGTAGCGCGTTTCTCCGCGCGGAGATACGATTTCCTACAATAACGTTACTTCGGCCGGCACCACGTGCTGCGGTTTCATACATTCGTGTTTAATGCTTCCATACAGCGTTTCCGCGCGCAAGGTGGAGGCGGAGCGTCGGCGATGGCGGCAACTCGCGCGCGCGTTCCTAGGCTCGATCGTTCTGCCGGAGGAAAAATTTTCATGGCAAAGTGTGCGAGGCCAGGGAACGTAGAAGCGCGATGCAGCGTGTGCTGAGAGCATGGAGGAGATGTGGTAGAAGGGAAGAAAGCGAGAGAAGTATCTGGGCAGACTCGCATGAAAGTTTAAACCGATGTTTTACGGTGGCTTTTTGTTTCGCGTGTTTTATTGAGCAGAGAGCGGATATTCACGTCAATCTCGCTCTCTTGCAATCCGCGAGAACCAGCGCAGGCTATACCGATCTCTCTTCTCTCCCTCCGACCGCTCCAGCTCGTCCCATTGCCCTCTCGCGTTCCTACTACCCCTTTTCTTTTCGTTCTCTGCGTGTTTCTTCTTCTGCTATTCCCTCTGAATCTCTGGCCCTCTACCATTTTTCATAAAACTTTCAGTATAACCCTCTGGCGTAGGTACACGCGAGCGACAGAGGCTTGCGAGCGCCTCGAAGGAAGATTTTATAGGGTTATAGACTAAAGCTGGTATCCTTTTGTAGTTCTGAAAGATTGTTTAACACGCAGCAGAATACGAGATGTGATTTTGATTACGCGCTACAAAGAGAACCCCTCTTTTTCAGCATGAAATATTCCGGATGATAACGAATCAAGCGTACCCTATAGCTTCGAAATAATTCGGATTTTATCGTGTCAAGTAACGTCGTCGTAATTTGCTACCAAGTGGTATAAAGTGTATGAGCTTAATATGGAAATAGCACAACTAAATAATAAGATGTGAAATGAAGAAAAAAACGTAGTCGTTAGTAAAAAAGAATCGTGATTCGTTGCTACAATCGAGGAGCTGGTGGCAGTGAGACAACAGAATATTTTTTCTCCAACGTAAGACGTACAGGAAACTCGCCAATTCCGATTCTAATTTTACTCGCAAGGGTAAATGTTTCGATATTTCTTTCAATATTCGTGATATACTTTGATGAATTATTTATAATCAGGCTTTCGTGTTACGGGAGCATGCAATAATCAAGCCAGGCCATCTCGTTATCAAAGACTGGCGAGCGTTTGCCTGGCTATTTATTTAGGAAATTCAACTAAATCTGTCGTCGCATCCGGAACAAAGATGTTGAAAGAACTATTCGATAACCCGAGCCGGGGCGAGCTCTTTGTGCTCGAAACAAAAGAAGTCTATCTCTAATCCCACGGGACGTTTCTTAACTAGAAGAGGCAAATGAAGAAGATAATGTCCCAGGAAGGAACGGCAGCTTCCTTTGGGTTTGACCTACGTGAACGAAATCCCCGCGGGTCTTTGTCTGCAAAATTAAATGATAAAAACACGTCGTACTTCCGCATCACATGGGCTACGTCCCCGGCGCTCTTATTCACCTTATTCCTGTTGCATCGTCCTTTCGCGTGTCTCGTCTCCTTATCCCGTTGTCCTGTTTTAATAAGAGATTTCACCGAAACACGAGCCTCGTCCGTGCCTTCGTCCTTTGCCAGATACTTTGCCATGCGCTCTGCATCGTGATATCGCGTCATTTCTTCTACACCGAAAACTGAATAACACTTTCTATGTACGTCGTTTGAGACAAAGGCTCGCGAAATTCTATGCCGGGTAATATTTGCCAGGCTTACAAAAGAAACATGACAAACTTGTGTCCGCATTATGTTCGGTTCGTATTGGCATGAATTTACTAATTTTTTATGACCAGTCTTTGCGATGTTTGCAAGTTCCTAACGAATATCGTACGGTGGTCGTTGTGGCCTGAATTAGATAATTTCAGCGAAATAGTACTTACGTACTGCATGAAATATTCGTTAGACTTACGCAGTGCTGAAAACTTTTGGGAGCCGCAGGAATTTCGAAAGCGAAATTCATTTTATAACTGTGAAATTTATATCCACGTTTTCAAGTTACCGAAGTTGTATAGTAACGCTGTTTTTGTAAATTTTATCTCTCAAATTTTGGTAAAGTTAGCGTTAAAGTGTAAGCGGTGTAGTGTAAAACTGCGGAGCACGTTTTAATAACATACAAACAAGGATCAGTAAAGCGTACGTTTACGTTCAACGCGAACCTCAAAATTCTCACACGCGCAAGCAATCGGGATTACGTGTTTTGCCTATTAAGAATTTTTCAGTTTCCGTATTTTTATTAAAAATCCTTAAGAGACCTAAACTTCAACTGTTCAAAATCGAAACTTCGACAAACTTTCTGCTATACAGCTAATTTTTTACCGGATGTTCGAAACGTTGTCGAGGTTAAAGGAGGTTCACTGAAAAATGTTTGAAGCCGGATACAGCGGCTACAAAGTACATGCAGCTATGCATATGCATAGTTCATGGTATGGCAGATAAAACGATTGAGCTCGCGTGTATGCGTGTGTGTCGCGATCGTTCCGTGGAGGGGACAAAAAATTGAATTTAAGACCGTCGTAAATTTACATTCCGATCAGAATACTTTACCGGAATGCGATAAAAATAAAATCCCTAGTAGTAGTCAAACAGTGAAGCTTTATGCAAACTCGAACGTTCGAGATCATAGAAACGTCCAAATCCTGACTGGCATACTGCTAGCCGCGTTGATAATATAGAAATAATCGATCGACCGTGTCTCGACCGTGCTCTATGACAAATATTGTCATACGATCGTTATTACGGTTGTATATGAAGGAATTAAAAGCTCTCGTCTCGGTAAATCGCACGAAACAGTGTCGACTATCGATTTACATGACTTACAGCGAATAATGGAGACAATCGTGTGTCAACTGCCCATTCCATTTTTTCGCTCCGTTTTTCTTGCACTTTTACCTTTCTGTTTGTCTCTCCGGTGTTCAGGCGAGTGTACTTTTTCAAGATCTCTAAAGGTGAGTTAATTACCTGAACGACAGCTGTAAGTAGACACCTCGTGTTTCTGCAAATTCATATTTCATCGAATAGAAATTAAATTCTTTTCGATAATGAAAGTTGCAGATGATATTAAAACACATTGGACCTTATGCATTGAAATGGCGATTGAACGATTTCTTTTAGCGATTAACGCGCCGAAATGAAATATTTTTTCGAACAATAAAACGACTAACGGTATGATACTATCATCGCACGGTAGAAGAATCGCTGCAGCTCAATGGAAACGCGTACGATTGAAACGAAGACAGGATAATGAAACAGGAAGGAGAAAAGGCGATAATAGACGATGTTATTTCTGCACGTCTGACTATGCGTGTGTATCTTCCACTGCATAGGACATTGTTCCCTGTTCGAACTACTTGGTAGATTTTCCTTTATTTCTATCGTTGCGCTGGCCGTTTCTAACATCGAATACGCGTGTGCTGGTGCCCTCTGACCTCGAAGCTACTGCGTCTTTGCGTATATATTTGGCTTGCGAGCTATTCTTCTGCATTTAATCAATGCGCCCCGTTAGGTATAAGAGATGTCAAAGTTGTACGATAAAGGAAATAATAGCAATTGCGTTGTTACTGCGCGAGTATATTGGAACGATAACTGTGCTAATAGAAAAATGTAATAAAGTAACATTGCATCGCGGACAAGGTATTGAGTACACGCGGTGTACGATCTAGTTTCTTTTCAATCTCTTGCATTCCTGTTTTCTATAAAATAACTTCAGAACAAAGCAGTTAACCGGGAATTGCCTTTCCTTGGTCTTTCGCTTATTCTGCCCTTTGCATTTATGCACAGCGAAAATATTATTCGTTTTATTCGTAAAGAAACGTCTGCCGCAGTGAAATTACGCCGTAAAGATAAAAATCGCAGCTTGCTTTATTATACCGTTAAATAGGAAATACTTTCGTTCGGTAACATTTTTTGGCCGAATAGTAAACATAATTACGGAAAATCATATTCCTTTATCGATACAGGAAATAAATAACGCGAACGTGAGTGAATTTATCTGTACATTCTACCTTTGGTTTATCGATTTACAAACATTGTTTTGCTTTAACGAAAATTGAGTGCGTCAAAGAGTTTATACAGTATTGATTAAATAAATAAACAAAAGCAAGAGATTACAGTCACATTTTCCACGTTTCAGAGTGAAACAGTTTTAAAATTCAGTACGTTATCAAAGTTATCTCTTTATTTGATTTTAGGACTAAACGTGTATTCTTTCGCTTTCTTCGTAATTTGAAAAATATTGCTTACTGTAATATCAAAATATTACAGGTATCAAAAAATATTGTTTGTGTCAACGACTATATCTTTACCTGGATCCAATAGGTTCCAGACCTTTTCATCTTCGAACTGTTTCCTGTTAACCTGTTTCTTTTCGGTCCTAAGACGGCACTAAAATTAAAAAATCAACAATGATGTACTTATCACGTGTTCTTCCGCGATCTCTAAATATAAAATACCAATGAAAGCGGTTAATGAAATACAACATCGAAAGTGTTATTTGTATATTTTAATCTGTACACAAGGTAAGGTAGAAAGATCGAAATACGTAGCGAGGTATAAAGCTTTTAGTAGACAAGATGGCGATATTTCATGGTGAATAGTAGTTCACTGGCAACTATGTTTCGCTTTTATAGAAAATTTAAAATCTTAGCGGCATTAAGCTACATCTTCTCGACGGACGGATTTAAATGTTAATTTACACGACAGTTTGCAGCAGAAGGTTGCGAAATGTTTGCTTACTCTACTGTAACGAATGCGTCTTCTGCTAATGAAATCACTCATAAAAGAAGCGAACATAAATAACGTCCATGAAATTGGATGCTTCGCGGTGTAATCAGAGTTACGGAAAATTCAGCCAGCAAAAAGAGGCGAGGGCATGTCGGAAGGTCGGTTATTTCCTGAAAGTATCCCATCTGTAAAGCGAATTTTGTTACGTATCGGCAGTATTCTTTCTGTCTATTGACGAAAAGTAATTTGTCGGTCCGCTCTTCCGTGACAATTCGAAAAATTAATTCTCTCGATTCGTTGAAGCAATACATTTTTCAATCGTTGTTCAGTACGTAAGAAATTCTATCTTCTTAAATGCTCTTCGCTAAACAATGTCCGTTAATGGAAAAGAGGTTTCATAAAGAGGAGAATATGGCTAATATATAAGATTGAAAACGATCGAAGATACTTCAGAGAAACATATTAGATCGATATAGAAAGCAGTATCACATTGCACGTATAATCTGTTATTTGAAAATACAACGCTGTTATGGTCATCGATGAAATTTGAAATACACATTTTTACTGAATTAGAATGTTTTCGTTCTTTGTCGTTTTTTTACTTCAGATCTTGGCTAACAAGAAGTCATTTGGAAAATAAGCTTATAGAACGCGCGATTTAGAAAATTCCAAAGTTATATTTCTTAGTCGTTGATGCTTCTGAATTTCTTTTGTTATAAGAAATAATCAAGAATTATGTCATTCTTTGTCTTCTGCTCAGGATTTTCTATTATATTCAAACTTTTTAGCATTTTAGACGACGAAAATAATAATTAACAAGTATTATTATTGTTTCTAATTCTCATTCTTTTGATTGAATTTTTATCTTTGTTCCACATTTTTCAAATTATTTCTTTCTTTTTTACAAACGTAAGAGGACTATGAAAGTCAAAAGAATTACGAGGTATGAAGTTTTGTAAAGGATTACTTATACCAAATATACTCCGTGGCAGAATAGAAAAGCTACATTATCGAGTGAAATGAATTTGCTTTGTCGTTCGTCGGTTAGTCGTGTGATTTAAATTCGTTGAATACTCGTTGCCGAAATATTTGTTGGACGTGCCAGTCCGTTGTCTAGACGTTTGCACACGTGTTCAAAGCGAATGTCTATTCCGATAATTTTCTGCTATTTTATGAGAGATTCTTGCACATAAATTTTATACGTTCGTCCGTAGAGCATGAGGACAGAATTATGAGCATCGCATGCATTATTACATCGAACGACTCCGCGTAGGCAAGTACGTGCCTATCTCGAGGGAAGTTTCGGCCAAAAAAATATCGCGAAAGTTATTGCATTCGATTTTCTCCTGTCTAGAGGCTTTGATGTATTTCCACCAAGTTCATGATCGATTGCTGTGTAATCACAATCATCGATGCATTATTTAAATCGAGGTACGCAGATGTTTCTTTAAAATACCGAGAATGTATTATATCGACACGTAATTTATAACTTTTTCGTTATTAATTGTTATTAGTACTACTATGTTTTGTACCTTCGAATTCACTGCGAGGTTACAGATATTTATTATCTGTATGTGAAATGAAACAACGCCGAAATTGAAAATTATGAAAATGTCCGTAGTAATGCGAATGATAAAGTTTGTTGGCTGTCTTGGAAAATGTGAATGGATATACAGGCGTTTTTGGTATTTTAATTAATTGTAGGGCTGCATTCATTTATTGGAGGGAAAGTGACTACAGATTTCAATTAATTCAAATTCATATTATACCTCTTTCGAAGACAAGGATTTATTATTTTCTACAGTCTCTTACAGAAAATTTCCTTTTAGGTCGATTTGTCGTATTCGTTTAATGAAATAAACGTAAAATATTCCATTTTCGGAAAATTACTTTATCTGGTAAATACTATTTTACTATTTTATTATTATGTTATTTTACTATCTCACTTTCAAGCTAATTTAACAATTCTCGTTCCATACTAGAAAATATACTGAAAACTACTTACTTATACTTAATAATAATACTTATTTTATACTTTCAAAATTTGATTATTACGAATTGATTAACGGACTTCCATAGACTTCCAAGTAAATAATAACCATTCGAGATTTCAGTTCATTCACGCTTTAAACAAAAAAAAAAAACGAACCTAAAAAAGCCATAAGACGTGCAATAATTACGATCACGGTCCGTAACTAACACGGTGTGGTTACAAAAAAATCCATGCATAGCATGTAACTGGTCGTATTATTTCCATTGACTCGTGGCAACGAGTTCATCGTCGAGTACCGAACGAACGTGGAAAAAGCAAGCAGAAGCGGCGAGGGAGTAGACAAGGGATGAAAACAGAAGGTAAAACAGCGCGACGAAAGGAAAGCAACGAATGAACGAAGGATGGGCAGCAGCGTGGCAAAGCGGATCAATGGGAAAAGAGAAAGAAGAAGGGGAGTGCAGCACGTGCCGCAGGGACAAAGGTCTTTCAGCGTGCATCGGGGTCTCACGCTTGTTCACTCTTACGCACGCCGATGACAAAAGTTTCGACCGAGCAGCGTGACAACGCGGAAGCGCGTTTTTCCGCCGGTTTGCCGATTGGTCCACCTTGGAGGCTGCGCATCCGGGCAAGTTTGATATTGGCCAGCGCGCCGGAAGACAAGCGAACCCTTGTGCCTTGCCATTGGCAAGGGGCGGAGCCAGCTGAAGCTTTCACGAAAGCTCTTTCTCCCTCTCTGTTTGAACCTGTTCCTCACCTGTGCCGTTTCGTTCATTCCCTCTCCCTGTCCACGCTCGTTCGTTTTCCACCTCCTTGCAACCTTGTGGATTCCACCACAACGAAGGCTGGCTGGCTGGCGGCGATGCACGAAGGCCTTGGCGCAATTTGGGTCACAATGCCTGCCAGTTTTCTCCCTGTTGCCGAAGATTTCGCAGGCCAGAGAATCAGCAGGCAACCAACTAATCCCCCACCCGTTGTCGTGTGCACCACCTCGCATGCCACGACGCATCGAATAGCTGCCTCGACCAATCGTTCCTCTCCGCCTGTATGTGTACGACCGACAAAATCCGTCGCGTCGAGGACGTACGAGCAGGCGTACAACCATCGCTATAACGAAGAAACACATACGTGGCTCCATTGGACCGTCAGAAACCGCGCCGTTGCTTCTTCATAATTTTTTTCTCTTCGATAGATATCCGGCAGTATCGGATGTCCGGTCGCTGTTGATCTCCAATGGCAATAATAACTCGATACGGTATTGCGTAATTTCAGGTGGACGATGATATCGTCGGTTTGGATACATAAGGGAAAAATGAAGAAGCGGCGAAGAGGATGGGAAAGGGGAAAATCGGAGATTCGTGGCAAGCAGGGAGCTAGTAGGTTCTGCCGGAGGTTCTTAATAAATATATTAGCAACCCTGCTACTCCGAAACAAGCTCGCCTCATTTTCTCCTGGGGGTGAGATTTTAGCTTCCGACACCGCAAAGTATGCTTAAGATAATCAAGCTTGTCAATAATGTAAGGTACCTACCGGCGGGTAAACAAGCAACCGGGCGAATGCCCTGTGTAATCTTGCCTACACCTTGGACATTCTTTTGCCCGAAATTCCTTACTTACGCTTCTTATTCTATCAGCAGGCCATACTGCCCTCGCCGCTGCTTCTCCATTTACGTACTATTGCGTCTACAATTTAGTCGCCGTTTCGAAAGAGAATCCGAAAGAATGTAGTACAACCGAGGAAGATGTTAGAGAGAAAAATAATCCTGGTAGATGAAAAATATATATTTTGTAATTACTCGATGTCAAATTCAATTAAGTTTTCTAATTGTAAACGGACGATCATCTCTGGTAGAAGATATATATATATCATTTGACTGTTTTCTTCGTGCTTGGGGTAACATCGATAAAATATGAACGAGCTATTTGCTTCCTCGCTTTGAACAGATTTATTGTATATTTTATAGAGAATCTTAAGAGCATCATCGAAGCTGAATTTAAGAATCGATTTGAATATTAACGGTATACATTTTTGAAATAATCCGAGCAGAAAAATATCGCTACCAGTAGCAGTTTTTCTTGCCGTAATCAATTACTTAAAAGACAAGGAAGATTAACGTACAGTGGCGAACGTGCAAATATACGTAAAATCAACGGATCGTATTACGAGAGGCTTTATTTCTAAACTTGACGCGTCGATTTGTGATCTGAATTTCTCGAATTCCTCGCAAGAGCCTGCGCCAGAAAATAAAAACAATTTACTCGTGAGAAACAACCTCGATGTATCACGAGCTATAAATGTATACTTGCAGCGAATTCGAATATCGGGCTACTGATAAAAAATGGATCGTTAGTACTTGATTAAAGATGCAAAAACGGGAGGTTGCCAGGAAAGAAGACAATGGTAGATGTTCGACGTGGAGAAGAAGTTTGACTACGGCGTGACCTCGATTTTGTGTGGAAGAAAAATGGCGTTCCCAAACCTAATCGTCGATTCAAGAATTCTATTCGTCCCTTCGGTCTAATCTCCAGGAGGTATTTCCCTCTGTTTCCCTTAATTCCTCATCGCTGTCGCAGTTGCTTCCTTCCTGCGTAGTCGTAGAGGAATGGGGGGCGAGCAGCTTAATTTTGATTCACCGGCAATTCGTGTACGGGCTGGTTTCGTCGGGCGCATATTTTATTCACCGGCGCGGAGAACTTTTGTCGTGGCCTGTAAATTTCGTTGCGGGCCGGCAGAGAGAAGCGAGAAAGATGTACGGGTCGACGTTGTCGACGACGGGTCGCTCATTAATTTCTAATGAAAGAGCAGCGGCCGGTGTCGTACCGCAAACGACGCTAATAAACCGTCGTGTTGTAGTTTCTAAATCAAGCTAATCAAATTCCGCGCACGTGGCGGGTTTATCGAAGGAAAAAGTTTCACAGGGATAAGGATGGCACGCGGTTTCTTTGGCTCGTTAAATATGCTATAAAAGTAACGAAGAAGTCCATTCTCCCGTATGACCTGTGGATACGAAGTTTCAAGTAGTTCGGAAGTCAGCTGCGGAAGAAACGAATCGAGACTTCGTTACCGCTGAGAATAACCGAGTTCCCCGGTCGAATTAATTTAGACGAGCAGGAATTATTTAAATCAATTATACAACTGCTTTTTTCTCGATTAGTCGGCTAATTTAGTTTACATAAAGAACGTTGACGACCGTTCAATTAAGCGTTGAACAAGCGAGCGAGCGTGGGCGAAATAGAATCTTCTTGTTTCAACAGCTAAGAATAATAATTCTGTAAATCATTTTTCTTCAAAGTATACGTCTCGTTAATTTCCAATTGTCTCTGTACAGTTAAAAAGCTGCTTTTTTTTCCACCAGTCGACTAATTTAATTTACATAAAAAACATTCATACGCTCGTTCAATTAAGCGACGAACGCGCCAGCGCGGATGAAAGAGAATCTTCTTGTTTGAGCAGGTAGCTTTTATCATTCTTCCTTTTTTCTTTTTTTCTTTTTTTTAAATTCGAAGTATAAACCTTTGGTTAACTTCGAATTTTCTCCGTATTTCAGAGGAATCGGATATAACGTGTTTTTTAATTTTTAAATATAGAGAATGTAGATTTTATGTGGTAGTATGTACAATTCCATCTATTATCGACATAACAGTAAATAACTTGAAGTGACCGTTGGGGCGACTATTGTTAACTTACTCCGCGAAATGTTTATTTTACCGTTCGGAAAAATTGCTTCCTGTTCGTTTGACTAAACGTTTGTATTCACAACTGCGAACATTCTTTGTTATCCACGTATGGATCGATAACCTCCCAGTTTCGTACGTTATGTGAAAAAAGCTTTGAAAATTGAAAGTTGTGGAAAGCTTTTAATAATATTTTTTAGTATTATTTTAATTTGCTTTCATTGCGCTACCGGTGTATATGAAATTGTTATTGTTCCGTTGGCAAATTTTCATTTTTATTAATTTTACGTCAGATATGGCGCACATGTTACTGAAATTGCAACAGCGAACTAAAACTTCAAATTCATGAGAAGTATCTTTAATCCATTAAGATTCAATTACGTTATAATCTTTCTTCGTCGATTAACATTGTTGCACTTTCTTTTTTAACGTCACTCCAAGGAACTTCAAAAATCGACTATTTTCCTCTTTTCTGTTTTCTCACTATTTCTTCTTCCATCCAAATCTTATTCTTTTGTACAGTTATTAAAAAAATGCAATTATTTATAGTACCATAATAATAGAATTATTTATACCACTATGATCTTTGTGGCCAGCCACGAAGATAAAAGATTAGTTGTCGAATAAAAGTTACCGCCATCTATTACTTTTCAAATCTGTCCGAATATTTCGATTCTTTTCGTCCGCTACAGAGCAAACGGAGAAGTTGAAAACGTTTCGTTTCAAAGACTAATTCATAATCGAAGAGGAAGCCTGCTGTGTCGGGACTCGTTTTGCATAGAAATGTGCTCGAGAGTGAGCTTCGAAAATTGAATTATTCGTATCAAACGTATCGGTGTCGTATCCAGCTATCCTTTTTCTCTCTCTTTCTGCCTGTCCTCTTTCTGTCGGGAGAACCTTTTTCTCGTCGTCGACTTATTGGCTGACAAAAGATTTTCAGCGGAACATCGCTGGAAAATTACAACGGAGAAGTTGAGAATATTTAAAGGAGCCCGAGGGGGAATATAATAACACGTATAATGCGACAGTTCGAAAGATCCGCCCAGCGTTTCGGATCAAACTTCTAATGGCAGTTGGCACTCGTCTTTCAGAAACGATTTCAGTCGGGACGAGTCACATTAAGGTAACCCACGGAGGTGTACGATTTCATACATCTTTGAGTAGAGGAGCTGTTATAGCAGACCGAAGTCATGAACTTTTTGCCTAGCGTTCTCCATTTCCACCGTTGATACTAGACGTCTTAACTTTGTAAAATGCTATTTTGCCAAATTCACTTGCTCGGCTGTACTCGAGTTTTACGAGGGCGCAGTTACACTTTGCGCTGCAGGAAAAAGGGAAGCCAGTCCAGTTTTGACTTTTTACGACTAAATGTACGGCAGTATACAACTGCAGTTATACCTGCTTTTTAAGTACAATATACTTTTTGGCTTTGATTGCCTGTGAGTCAGTACTTTTTCGAGTATTTTTGAGGCCGCGTTGTTACAGAGAGATTGCGACAGTAGAAGCAAAGGATTTTGTTATTAACGCTACTTTGTTCCGTATAATTATGTGCGTGATGTGGAACAAAAATTTCGAACGCTGTTATATGTACAGGGCAGATGCTTAATTAATTTTGTATTTTGTACGTATTCGAAGCAATAAGTGAAATATAGTCGTAAAAAGCTTATTAATATTTATGCGTTCACTTTTTACGTTATTTATTTCCGACGCCACAGGAAAATATTATTAAAAACGTACTTTTCAGCGGAAAGGAAATTTTTATAAAAATTTTATTAAATCCCTGGCATGCTGAATAAATAAATAAAGGTTTATGTCGAATCATGAGGTTCGATGCTTTCACAAATGTTAGCTTCCTGGTCTCGTGAAATTCTTAGATCGCCTTACCTAACTATGAAATATATTATTATTACAAAGAAATTATATATCGAAGATGTATAATGATTACAAAGAATTGAAAAGATTATTTTAACAACTACTTATCAAACACTCTACTATACCCTCGTTATTTGCCTTCTAGTAATTTTCGATACAGAAACAGTCACAAAGAATTATTTCAAACGATTGATAATAATTTTCAATATATTACTATACACTACCAACGGACAAACATTTGATCGAATGTTATACAAGAACACTCGCACAATTGAAGAGTGCTTGTAAAAAAACTCCGTAAGCGACGAAATGGAAAAATTTCGATTTTCCAGTGGGAAATTTTCTACATATCAACGACGATACCGCAGCATAGAATTTAGGTGGCAAATTTACCTTTCCAAATAATTATTTTAGATAATAATAGTAATTTTCGAAAATCGTGTCAGAACGTCGCATTTTCTTTTTCTCTTTCTTTACGAATTTGCACTACATTAACGCATAAGCTTTCTTTTCCTCTTGAGAAACTCGTTCCTTGACACTTAACAGTGTTTCCTACAAACATTCTTCGATTTCGTTTGCTCCATTACGAAACTTGTTGCTATAAATGTCGCAAAAGGACATACTAATGGCAGTCGCAACTTGCAACTCGTGCTTTCCAGACTTCCGCTGATAATATTATTTCAATCGTACAAGAGACGCTTGATCCCTCTTCCCTCGATTACATATGTTGTAACACTCTTTAGCTTTTCATCCGTGACTCTCTAAAAGGGAAGTAGTTCAGGATAGCCGACAGTAACCGCTAATACCATGAAAGATTGAAGGAAGAAATCCGCGGATGCGCGTATCTTCTCGTCCCGAAGAAGCTGGACAAGCACCACTAAGAAAATCAGTAATCCGTCTCAAACTGAAGCTTCGAAGCTCTCGAGATCTCGTGGCTCGACATTAGAAGGTCTAAAACGTCTGCTGCTTTCATCCCCTCCTGTCGAGGTCACTAATGTTCTGTGTCATCCTGTTGCGCCAGATTCCCGGTCAACTGCGTGCTTTGCTTTTTCCTCGGAGAAACAACAACGCGAAATGGATTCTCCACGACCGCTGGACTAATTCCTTCGATCGAGGAAGTAATCGTAAAATCCTATTATTACACGCGTTAATGTTATATAGGCCAGCTCTCAGGGAATATTGCAAGCTGCGCCGACGAGGAGTATAATTTCCTCATTTAAACGCTGCTTTATCGGGAATGTTTTAATCGTTGCACGTGATACCGACGGGCATGTGCCGTTTTTAACTAAACCCTCGCGTATACACCGCGGCGTTACGTCCCGTGATAAACGCTTTTAAATGAGGAAAGAGAGAGGAAAAAAAAAGCTATTGTACGCGAGCATGTATTATTTAAAGGTTCGCGATGAACTCGTACGTACGGTTCCATTTAATTGACGTATTTCCGCGGAGCAGAGCCAGCGCCGAGGGAATTTATTATTCGACCTGATGTTACTATAAAACGTGTGTGAATATTGCGTTGAGAAAAATTGTCGCTTCTTGGTGCGGCATATTTTGGGTAATCGTCGAGAGGATCGATATTTCCAATCGTCTGTTTAATTCTTCTATTCAAAAAGGAGAGACGATTGTAAAAATTGCACGAAAGAACAAGATTTTCACGAGGAAAGTAGACCGATCAAATTATGGCCAGGCGTAATCCGTATGCAAGCGAAGATAAATATTGGATAAGAAATATATTTTCTAAATCTGCATGCGATAATAAGGAGAAGAAAAAAACGTGGAAGTAATCAAGCGTATAGCGAATGCGAAATAGATTCATGAATGATTTTTACATAAATCCTGGAACAGTGACAGAAACGTGTATTTATTTCCTATTTCTTTGAAATAATACACTTCTTACTATAATCAAGAGCAATCTGTAACTTGTTCATAGTAATAAGCTGCTTTTTCATATTTATCATAGTTAGCACCCTGAGGGTGTAACCTAACTATCTGAAATTATCGTTCCTTTTTCTAACTACACAAGCTATGCAAACATCACTGTATGGAAATATATGCGATTTTACATGCAACTATGTACGTACTACGACTTTTACGGCGTATCGATGGTAATAAACTGTTCCTTTCGCTTGGAATTTCCTTATGTTTAACTACAGCCAAGTGTGTATTAGCGTTTTAATCGTAGATATTTATTTTTCGAAACGAGTACGATAATTTAACCTATCTAAAGTTGCTTTTAGAGATGCTATGCACGATGCTGTGTATGAAAATTCTAGCAGATTTAATTACCGCGTGCACGCACGTAAAAGAAAATGACAAGATTCTAAAAGCATATAAGATTGGCCATTCGACGCATTTTATAATACCTCGTTCCAACACCGGAATTATTAACGACAGAACTTGTACGAGTATGGAAACTACCACTTATTATCTCAATCTGCTCTTCTCTTCCTTTCTTAAGTCATCGATTAACTGCAGGCAAATTCCGCTTCAACTTAACTCGATTTTTATCAGGCTTTCCATTAAGGGCCTGCGCTTTGCTTAAATCGATGAGCATAGAGACGACGTAATGCTTGCAAATTTATTTCAAACAGCTTTAAATCTGTACGACGGGCGCAATTAGAGCGGAAGAAATGGATCTTCGCTCGAAAATGTCGATCCTCGACAAAAAAAGCAGTGTCTGAAAAAGATTAAAACGAAGCATACGTGTATAGATAAAGCGCGATATGCATATGAATAAAACTCTGCATGCATAGATGTGAAGGAACATAAAAGATGCCAGTTATGGTTATATCTTCTTAATTTGTTTCGCTAAATTAATATGACACTTTCTGTTTTAAGATCTCCAATCTTAAGAATCAGATAAAATATAATTTCGTCCTCGAAACACGAGCCCTTCGGAAGCCAAACTGCCAAAATCCAGTCTCTCCTGTAAAAGTACATTTTAATCGCAGATACTTACACAGTCAACATAAAATATCTTTCCTATTACAATTGCTACTAATCTTAACTTATTGAACATATTATAACGGTATCGTGCAAAACCAAAGCAAGCGTTGAAAAGGTACTTAATTAATGTACATACTGTACGAAAAACTGGAACGCGTTCTCACACGGCAACGGTGCGGAATGCCTAGCGAACCAAGAGGAGGATGGAAATAGGAGCAACAGAATTTCTGGCACCCACGGGCAGCGTTTATTGCGCGCGTATGAACAAAAAGTATGTTAACCGAGTTGGGTGTAACGAAAAAGTGCAGCAGCACAAGAGGACAGTTGTTCCATCCAGTCCATTTGGACTTTATGATGTTCTTATTTGTTGTCGCTTCGCTATAGGGCACTTAACCCAATTAGCACATCGTAGCCTCACTCTTGCGTACTTATCTATGTAGCTATCTACGCGCTAGGAAAACTTACACACGTACCACAGCCAGAATCTAAAATACCACTCCCCACATACTTGCATTAATTTAATTAATTTTGGGACGCACATATACGGTACATAATTACCGAAATGAAATTACAATAACCGGCTCCCACTGGTGGGAGCTTGGCGGACGCTTTCGACGTTTTTTTCGAATCTACTTCCGTTCTTTTTGCTACCCGAAACTCAAGAGTCACGCACACGCGTTTGCAATATAAAGCTAAGGGTTTTATTAATCGCTAGGGGGAAGATTAGAGCGATTACGCGCGTTCCCTGTGCTACTGATTAATCTCGTTTAATAACGCAGTTAATGAATTTTATTAGGTGGGGCATACGCTTGTGTAATAACTCAAAGTAACACGAATCGTAACGTAGCTGCATGCGTGAAGTGGCACGGACCGTGTTATAAATTATAATGCCTGCTTTATGAGTCCACCTTCTTTTCTTCGTGCGTGAAGAATTAGAAGTACGCTGCGTAACAGTGAATTCTGACTTTGTTAATATAAGAAAAAGATTTCTCGATTTAGATCTCGTAGTTCGAATACGTTTAAGGAAGCATTGGTCTGGTACATGCATCTTCGACGAATTTCTAAATTCGATTTTCTCGAAAATGAACCGTTGTACAACAAAGTCTTATTCCATACTTTCACCCTGTATAATTTCAATAAGAAAACTTGACGGTTTAAGTTACTATTTCATACTATCCTCATCTTCTATCGTAAATTAATAACGATGAACTTCAGTGAACAAAGTTGAGAAGTAGTCAATCTTTTATATAATCGATGTCCCTTAATCAAGCACTTGAGTACAATGCGTTAAATATTCGTGTTCGAATAGGAATTTTATACAAGTTAATCTATATTATTCAATAAATCTAATCCTATAGCCTAACTTAGTGCTAGTTAGTTAATCCTATCGGCAACTTCTCTCGTAACAGGATAGCTTAAAGGGAACTACAGAATAAATTTTTCGATATAGTATTACTACTAGTTTATGATCATTTGGTGGAAAGGCATGTATGATATTGTAACAGCGCGTAAATTCATAGCATATTTTTTCATTTGCCTAAAAGCAAGCAAGAAATTTTTTCTTCTAAGGAAGTAAGAAAGCCGATTTTAAGGAGAAACGGGATTGCTATAGTCAGACACTCTTAGAACCGGTACATTAAGTGTTATGTGTGTGTTATCATAACGATTTTCTATACATATTGCCAAGAAACCATTGTTCTAATTTATCTTTAAATTAAACCATTGTCCAGTCACCTAAAATCCCGGTTAACAGGAATCCTAACGCATCTATAAAGGTATCATTTTAAATTCTGAAACTACGGCCGTTTACATTTTCAGGAGCATAAAGTCATCTTTTCTGCATGGCACAAAAAGCTTCCCTATTTCCTAGAGCCTGAGTCATAAAAGTGCTTCTTTCTACAGTAAAGTCTTTATTCGGTAATAAACAATTCTCTGATTCATTAATAAGAACCCAGTTTTTTCTTCAAACTTTCTATTCAGTAAATAACGGTATCGTTGATATCGCATAAAATTGCATCCAGTTAAATTCCACAAGCTGTTAACGTTATATCGTCGAACGTTCCTGCTTCAAAATTAACTCTATATATTTGTATTCGTCGTTCTTCGGTTCCATGCATTTCATAAATGATTCCACGAACCACATTTAGATTCTTAACCGGCTAGCCGTTGCGACCTCTTTGAACAGTGTGTGCCTAAAATGTGTCGCAAAAAGTAAGCGATGACGAGTATACTCGTCAAACACAGAGCAGGTGTATATATCGTTATAATATTGAATTAAGTTGCAATGAGATGACTTTTATTTTTTAATTTAACGAGCACTTCTCAATTTTCTATTTGGTTCAAATTTTCTCAAAGGATTGTATCTCTAGCAGATAACTTTCACAAATTTCTTCGCCGCATTTCGAATCGTTATTTTTTACGAAAATAGTACTCTGGTAGATGTATCCTTTCTTTGAGAATCCAACTCAATTGTCAGCCTTTATATAAGATCAGTAGGTATCTTAGTACCTACGAACGACTGTGTTCATATTTATCCGTATATATAGATCCGTAAGTTCGTCGATTATTTATCACGATCGAGTTGCGTACGCGGTGAAGGCATTTTTAAGATTTGCTTATTAGATGAAAAGTTTTACGATTCGTATTGCAGACACGAGAAGCGAAGAAGATACGATAATGGTAGACGAGTGGAGAAGTAATGGAAGAAGACGGCGAATGAGTGAGTGAGTTTTATGTTTTATACCGGGCGTAATGTTTCGGGATTAGCATAGTACACGATTGTAAAACCCCCCTGGTAGCGCGATACAGAAGCCACAGAGAAAGCATCTCCGCTTCCACTGACTACACGGCTTGCCTTTAACGTCCGAGTTTGCCATGTTTTTCGCGGCTGCGAAATTATTTTCAGAATCTCCCTGCTTCCTCGCCGTTTTTCCGCTTTCCATAGCTCGACCCTTGCAAATGCGACCGGCTGAACGTGCCACAGTACCAAGTTCCTATGGAAGACGCAGAACCGCAAGAAAAGAATTCTGTTTCGGTATAGCGCGGTATTAGTGGTTAAGCAGAAGATTCCCGCAAATATACAGCTGATGAGTTTGAATACGACGAGGACGGTAGAAAATTATCCACAAGATGTTTTACTGAAATGAAAGCATTCCTTTAAAAATAACGATGCTGTGCAAACGCTATTAAGAATCTTGCCGAGTTCAAAGGAACGATTAATTCTTCAACTGTTTCACGTTTATTTTGAAATTGCGATATTTCGGATTCAAATATCTAAAAATGTAATCTTTCAATACAAATTCGCGTGTTATTTTTATTCTTCGTTCACTTTAGCCTGTAATTTATATGAACATTACGTAGTTTTATTCTGAAATGTCAGTCCTATTCGACCTTCGGTGGTAACAAAAATACGAATAACGTCTTGTACAATGTCTTGTTAAGTGAAAAATACGAATGTACGCGCCATTTCGTACTTCTAACACATTTACAAGTCTACGTTTATCTTAGATGAGCGAGGCTTTTGTCACGCATTTTATTCAAAGGGATGCTAATATCCAACGAAAAAGATGTTCTTTTATTAAAACACTAAAACCTTGCAACGCTTGGTTAGTTATTGCAAAAATTTCGTAAGAAACGCCCGCAAATACATCGTGTTCCCTTTACGACTTACCACGTTAAATGGCTAATGAAACCAGCCTTGGAAACAAAATCACGCGCATTCGAAAACGCGCGTATACACGTTACATAAAGATTGAGACTCGTTTGCTCTGCTTGCACAGTCTGCATCGATACCGAGAAGAACGGGTGCTAGCGTAGAAGCACAAACAGCAATTTAAAGGGGAAAAATCCATGGATACCGGGGAAAAAGAGGCGCGCCGATCGTTCGGTTCGTCCCGTAAGGCAGCATCGAAATTTTCTACGGCAAGAAACCAATTTGTTTGCCGATAGGGGAACGCGAGGGGGTGGCGAGGCGAGGCACGGCTCGTATCGGTGATCAGAGGCACGAGTGAGAAATTTTCTCTAATTCGGCCCGATGAGAAATGGACGTCCGGCAGACATAGAGAGTCGAGAGCTCGTATAGCGTATCGTATCACATCGCGTTCCATCGTATCGTTTCGTATCGTATCGTATCGTTCCGTATCCTATCGTATCGTATCGCGTGGAGCGGTAACGCGCGCGTCCGCTTTATTGTTCCACGGAAAAAGAAAACGAGGGGAGGATGGCGCGGAGCCGCGGAGGCAATCCGCGACCGGAAATTTAAAAAGTTGCGCAAATACGCAGGCCACGGGGGAGTTAAATGGGAGCCAGGGGGATGCGCCAGTGGAAGGGGCCAGTTAGTAGGTTGCCGGCCTGCGGGACAGAGAGACGGAGTTCCAGGCATACTTGGAAGGTTACGCTCGCGAAATTACGTAGTTCCGAGCAATTCGCATCCGAATGACTCGTGGATGATCAAAGGCTTGCACGCCAGAGGTTGGTATCCTCTACTGATACTTTTTCGAACACCGGCCAACTTTACTCTCTCAGTCTTTTCGTGCTTCTTTCACCTGACAGCAACACGCTTGGTGGCTTCAAATGGATAGAGATTATATCGGACAGTTCGCAGAAAATCGAGGGGTGCCTCCTCACGGAATAAAGAGATTAACTGCTCCTCGAAAGGAAACCGCTATGTTTTGCGAAATAGCAGTTTAAGCAGGAGAAAAGTTTCTGTACTTTAGTGATTTTGATTGTTGCTTAAATTCTTTATATACCTTGTTTCTTCCACTGAAATTGATATTTCAGAAGCTTTCGTCAAATGTAGGAGCTTCTTTTTTTTTTTTTATAGAATATCGTAGTATTAAGCGACACGACGTACAAAATAAATTGTAAGCCTATCAAGCACCGTTCTACGAAATTTTAGTTTCTATGAAAGGAGAAAAATCTGCGAGGTTCCTTATAGAGTAACGGTAACAGCGTTAGAACGTCGGATGTCGTCGTATTGGACATCCGTGTCCCGTTTAAGCATAGCAGAAAAAGTGATTTATCAAAGGAAGATGCAAAGCATGAATCATCGACGAGTCGCCGTTCAGTGTCGCTTCCTCCTAACGTTCTGCGCTATTGCATAACAATTAATTTCTCCATCGTTGTAGCTTGCGAGGTTAAAACAATAAGAGTACGGCCAGGGTATCGCGAAGATTTATTGGCAATAATTTCAGCCGTGCGTGCGTCTATGAGCGACTTCGATGCAGCCATGAGCAGGCTCTGCACGGTTAAAATTACGTTATGCTTCGGTCGACAATTTTATCGCGTACCTACCTTAATATTGCATTTAAAGTCCCACTAATTAACAATAAAATTACTTTCGAACATGCCGTTGAAATACAATTTTTCCCAACGAGAACGCTCCTAATAGGTGAAATAAAAAGACACCGTCGGTCATTTTTACATGTAGCTTCAGGTGATTTTCAATTAGCGACACAGCAACTGAATACTCCGTTCGAATGTTTAAGCAACTAAAGGTCGTAATATTTATTCGCGGTTCGATATTGAGAATGAACAGAAAGGATAATACTTGGCGGTTGAAACGCGAAATAAGTGCACGCGTAAGAAAACATGGTAAAAGTGACCATAAAATTGCGATATTAATGATAAACAAACGGTACGTACGGTTGAGGAATGTTTGAATTCATCGTTCGTTTTATTTCGCGAGAATGAGCAATGGAATATAAATATAAATTCACATGTTATAAAATTCCATCGATTCGTACGAAAACGTTTAATTTGTTTTCACGCTGTTTGCTTTACATGAGAGAGAAAGAGCGAGAGAGAGAGAGAGAGAGAGAGAGAGAAGAAGCTTTTTGCTTTTTCTAGTACTGACTCGTAATAACAGGAACGTTAATGGAGTCTTTTAATCCGTAGCTGGTGGTTACGTATCAATGAATTACTATTGGATTTTGTGGTTTTATTTAATAACGCGGAAAACAAGTGAATGCGGCAATAAAAAGATCGCATGTCAATAGAAAAATAATTTCTCCTTTAAGCACTATCTTAAGTTAATTTTCATATTTCATGGAACTATTCTGTTCGATGTTTCGCAACAGGAGATTATCTGCCAACGTAAATTCCTTTTAAATCCATTGCAAAAGGTTATTTTCAATGCTGCATCGTACGATCTGATAGCCAGCGCTATTTATTCTTCTTGATCCTATTAGTAGCTGTCCGAAAAACTTGCAACGAATGCCTTTTGGCCGTAATGTAGCAATTCCGTTCTTAAAATGAAATTTCCTTTGTATTTGCGGCTAGGGCCGGAAGACAATAGAATCACGACGATTGGCTGTCGATCTTGACAGAGCAAAGTAAAAACAGAAAGAATACTGCCGCGATTCTGTCCGAGGTACCTAGGCAAAACGAATGGCGAGACTTAAGCCTCGAGGGGGGAGAAAGAAACGTTAAAGAAAAATGGCGGATGAAAAGGCCAGTGGAATAAAATAAAATATCGGATTCCCCACGTACGACTGACGCGGCATTTGGCGGAAGATCTGTTTGATGTTTTCTCCGCAAGCCCGGCAGCGATGCCCATTTCTTCTATATATTATACATATGAAACATATTCTACTGGGTACACGGACAAGAAACGTAATGGTTACGAACTGCAGGACGATTCATACAGGAGTAATCGGATTATTTCTGTACCTGCGAGAATCATGCGCGACCGTTGTAAAAATATCGTATTGTTTTCGGTTTCCGTGGCGCGAGTTTACGGATACTTTGTCTTAAAATCTTTTACCTTTCTAGTTGCCTACGTCCGCTTATCACCAATAATTCGATATTTCACGTGTGTACGTTGTATTTGAAGTCGAGCGTGTAAAAACATTTTTTTTTTTCTAAAGTAAACTTTCATTCGCGGAAAATTATTTGTTTTATATTGACTACGGATTCGGTGTGTACGAACATGTTGGTTTTCTTCGATAACACGTGATTTCAGTATTCGTAAATTTCGCAGCATCGATAAAGAACTGCTGGAAAATGTAGCGTATAAAGATATAGTTTTGTTAGATTCAATGTTGAAAGGTATAAAAATACGTTTTAAGAATTGAAGAAACAGGTTTTTTATTTGTTTACACTCCGCATGTCCAATTTTGTGTTTGCTAATATCTACAATATAGCAATTGATTTATACACAAAACAATTCTTTCAGAGGCAGTTTAATTTCGAACTAAACATTATAAATATCGTTGAGAAACGATTCACGAAGCACTTCACCTTGAGTCTGTACACATTGAAAACCGTTCGGGAGAAATTAGGAAGGTTAGAGTGATATTGTTAGTACTCGAGGCATTCGCGCACGAACAGTCGAACAAGCGTGTCTTCTCGCGTTTAGATCTGTTACGTGATGCGCATATTTCTCCTGCGGAGTCTGATTAACGTAAGATTTGCTATTGATTAATTGCTAAAGATGCATTTTCGAAAAGTTTGGAAAATTATATAAAATATAAAAGATATATAGATGTCAAATAGCACTTCTAATAAATTACACTATCAACAAGAATCGGTTTAAAATGAGTAATGAAAGAGCATATAAGTACGGGCTTGCCAATCAATTTTGATTTAATTTATTAATAATTTTGCTTCTTTAAAATAAATTTAGAAACAGGTAATACAGAAGCAAATATAATTACGTTTATTCTATTTTAGAATTTCCGCCAGTGTTTCATACCCATTATAGTTCCGTTTACCTATGACCTTTTCGTTTTCATTCGAATGTAATGAATATACCTATTTACATAATATATTGGTTACCTATAAATCATTGTTCTAGAGCAAATGTCATTATTGAAGTTGATAACGTTACAGGTTAATAATGTTACCGACATACACGAGAGCTGGCTATTTCCATAATGTACTTAGGTACTTTGTACGCAACAGTCTGGGAATATGTTGTCAACCGTAACAACAATTACTTCTATTAGTGAATTCTCGCGACATTTTTGGAAACATAAATATCTTATACTTTAAGTTATTGGAATAATTCGAGGCACGCATTAAGGAGCTTTGTTTTCAGTTATGCGCATTAATCGAAAACTTATGCGAATAAAAAGATAGATCTGACTTTATTCCGAGACGTGGTTTCAAACATTTTGATAAGGATAATAAGACGAAACAAAGTTGAATCTTTAGAAAGTTGAAACAATTGCCATGTAAACTTTATCAGTTTCTTTTTACCATATACTCATATCCTATTGTTCTACTTTAAGCTTTGGAAAATCTATTCACTTTTCTCCTCGGCATTGTACACTATTTTTTATAAAGAGCTGCAGAAATTTGCCGTAGAAAGATCCTTTCTCTACTGTAGCTTCGTTAAACAATAAATTGCAGCAAAACAGTTTCAGCCTTCTGAGTAAGTGAAATTTTCAAATGAACGAGAAAATAAAACTCGTAGCTACGTAATACTACTTACTACTGAAACATTCTCAGAATCATTTTGACGTAGAAAATATTACACGAATTTCTATAAATTGTCCAAGTATCGAAACTACTAGATGTAGCATAAAAATTATTTGCACGTCAAAGATTATCTCTTTTTGAAGTTCTTTGTTCTATTTTCTCCTTTCAAACTTATGTAACTAATTTAATATGTATCTAAAGGTGTGTATAAAATTATACCTTTCTACTGACGGTATTTGTATACGAAACGGTAACGATATGAATGCGAACGAAAATTTTTCTCACGAAACCCGCCTGGTTATTATTAGTTGCGTTTTCAGTGATTTTCATAATACGCCAAAGTTTAGTAGTTTATATCTGCGACTTCGCCGCCTGTACGTAAGTCGTTTGTGACGGCCAGCAAATTAAAAACCGTCCAAGTTTTCAGACCGAACGTGTCTCGACGAACGATTTCAGCTAATGGCCGGAATATAACAGTAAGTATACAAGTAACGCTTTAATAAGAGTGAATCACGCCAAGTCTTCGACTGCCGGGCTATTCTCACGCTCAGGTAAAATTCTGATTTATGATACAACCATACGGGGCTATATCAACGGAAGTATTCCAGTGAAATACATTTCGAAAGGCGTAATGCAACGCAAAGCGTATGCTTATTACAGAGAAGATACAGTGAGAGTAAACATATGTAAATTTTTCCATACATTTATGTATAAGTATTTGTGTCTATATATATATATATATATATATATATATATATATAGAAAAATTTACATTTGCTTAGTTTTCTTTATTCGCGTGTGAGTGAAATAAACTTCTGTCGAGGATACAAGTGCTTAATAAAAAAGAAAAAGTTACCATAAATGTGACTACCATGAATACCACTGAATGCAAACGTGAATCTTGTCCTAAAAAGTTTCATATTCTTGAAAATAAAAGTAAATCGAACGACATGTTACATTTTAATTTAAGCATCCTTCGTCGAGGATTGATGAAACGAGTTGTTTAATTGTACGTTTAGCTGGAAGAAGAATGTATATATAAGACTTTTCGTTAATTTTTTTACCTTCTCAAATCTACATCGAGCTCAGTCATATTTCTTCCCAAGCGGGGGGTCCTGTCAACTTTGGTCATCGTTTATAATCAAGCATATAATGAGTCAGAGACAGATCTGTTGACTTTTAAGTTTCGTTCGATCATGGTCATGACCCTGCTATCATACCGGCGTCCGACATCACTAGCCATTACCGTTTCGTTCTTTCATTATGAATATTCATGAATCTCCGTGTCACATAGCCTTTGCAATCTTTCCAGCGTTATAAATCTTTAAGCACCGAGATTTCGTTTATACAGGATGCGATAACGAAAGGAACTGAAATAATAGGAAAATATCTTTCGAAAAAAACGACAAAAAAATAATTGGGAAGATATTCTCAAGTGGAAATCGATCTTTTCTTTTGAACTCTTCAGGATTACACGAAATACTTAATTATTATACAAAGTTTTAAAGTTAAAAATTTATTCTTCTCTCACTGATTTAGTCATAATTGCTCTGTTACAAGATTGTTGTCGATATTTCGTAAAAAGTACAATACTATACGTAAACGTGGTTCGTTATTTAGTTTATAACGAATGAATGATTAATTGTAACCTTTTCGTGAATTTTAACAAGTCATAGATTCTTCGTCTTTGTTTGTTATATCAGTTGCTATATCAATATCAATTAACTGTGTTAGATGATAGTAGCTTATAAAATTTATTGTAAAAAGATTCTCTTATATAGTTGAGAATATTTATATACGTTTCAGAAGAATTTATATACAAATAAGAAATACTCCTCGACAAATTTTCATGTTCTTTTGTAATAGGTTCAAGTAGTACATTGCAGCTAGTATTAACAATTCTCGCGGTGAAGCATTCAAGGGCCACGGAGTGTCACGGTTTAACATCTACATACGATTACTGGGAAACCGGAAATATCTAAAACATTTCCTCTAATAGAACAGGATAATCTTTCTGGCAGTTGCTAAATCGCAGCTTATGCATTCTGTGCGTGGTCCCAGCACACGTTGCATTGTTAATATCGCTGGAATCTGTGTACTCGTCTGCATGTACATGGCTGAGGTTTCCCAAGTGCTCATGCGTGTACGTTTCATGTGACAAGTATATAAACATTACATATGTATTATACGTATATTTACACGCCACTAAGGATACGTATGCACGGCATACGTATCGATCGTTTATGCATTTAACAGTAATGTACGCATATTAACTGCACATAAGAAAGTTCAGCGACCTTTATCATGCTTAAATATTCATTAACGAATATCATTAACCATCTGCGTCACAGAAGTCTTTGTACACTAGACGAAAAGTAAACGTACTTCTTTTGACGTCGCCCTTTTAAAATTGTTGCTATTTGTTTTATTCGAGGTTTAACTGTACGTACGCGCTAATTTCTTCGCGTTTCAAAATAAATCGAAAGTAGATTGAAACATTAGAAAAGCAAACGTCGTTTGAGAAATAACTTTTCTAACATAATGCCGATTATTGAAATACAAGTTACTTTTCACATTATTTCTTACTTGTGTATTATTCAAATCTGTTGTTGCTCATTATGTGCAGGGTAAATTCAATAATTTATCGTTGTTCGTATACGTGTAAATTGCATAATATACACATTTTCGTATTCAATTTGAACAATTTCACTGCCACTGATAAAAATCATTTTATTGTACTCCTTGATTTTTTTGAAATTAATCATAACTGCGCTGTCACGCGGGAATATTCAGAGCAGGCGCTAAAGAATTAGGCAAACATATCATCCATTTGGATTTAAAAAGCAGTGCAGTGTACCAAGTTAATTCCAAATACAAAACAGGATCTTTCAAGATTTTGTTGTCTTTTCATTTCCTTCAATTTTCTACGCTACTAATTAGATACCTCTTTCCATCTGTTTGCTTATCCTGAACGAAGGAAAAGTAATGATATTTACGAATCCGGAGAATGACAACTCGCAACGAGAATTCAGTTAATCTACAGAAAACATACGATTCTTAGAACGTCGGAGGAAATATTCTTCTTTCCCAAAATTCCTTTTCATCGAGGAGATCTTTACATTTCCTAGACGCTGTACATTCTTCGCATCACAAGACATATTTAAGATCAAGTTAGTATACTTGAACGTGTTGACGGTGTTCTTACCCCGCTTTTATTCAACACGTACGAAGCAATTGAAAAAAGAAAAAGATAGTTAAATATCAAAATCAAAAATATCAAAAATCATCACAGTCTCGCAATTTGTAGATGATCGCGGTAGATGTACGTTAAGTGTTCGTGTAATATTTTCTTGAGATCTTGTACGACTGGTTATTTCAATTAAAACGTACAGCGTAAAGCTTAAACCAGCGTAAGGGAAAATGATCGGAGCAAAGTAGCTGACGCAAATCTAAATTGGCAAATACAAATCCCCGTTTGCGTGGTGTGACGTAACCTGCAAAATAACTCCGACTAATAAATCGGCATTAATTCTTAAGATGAAGTAATGTCCTGAAACGCTGACTCTAACAGGACAATACGAACTCGCGGGGCGATTAAACATCCGGCGAGGCAAACACGCAGAGGAGACTTTTCGAGATGTTTCATTTTAATCTGAGTTTCTCACCGAGTTGTTCTTCGGCGCTGCCTCCACTCTCGCCAAAGGCTCCTCTCCTCGTTAAGGAGATACACGAACGCCGACCTTGTAAGTTAGTTCAGAGTCTTGATTTCCGACTTCTGCCAGGCCCCCTAATATCTTGAAACCGTTATCTCGAACTGTTCCTGTTTACTTTATACTACCTATTAGAGTATTCTTCGTTTCGCTCGAATTTGTTGTACGGATGCCTCTGCATCGAGCAACTTTTTCTCCGCGTCGCTTCATGATAAAAACATTCCAAAAGAAACTTGCTACAGGGTATTCTTCTCGGTACGTACAATAAAATTAGTTGCTAATCATCGTTCACTTTTTACGCGGCCCTCATCGTGGAAAACATTTTTCCAGTAATGTAATCCTTGAACACCTACGGTTGAAAACTGATATGGCATTGTGACAGTTCAGGGAGTAATTTCGTGGAAGAAATTCATCAAATTTTGTCTTGTTTAACGTCTTGTTGATTTACCGGTTCGAGTAATGATCAGTTTGAAGTTTGAATATATTATATATGGGAAAAAGAATATTAAGATGTTTGCTTCTTGCGTTAATGAAAAATGAATATCGCGTACATCACGTGAAGTTTGAAGCAAGGAACAAGCAAAATACGTAAGAAGGTGTACGTAAGAAATTATGTTAATGAAACAGCTGCGTGTAATTACTGCTAGGAAATTTATAACAACGTCAACAGATTAGAAATTAAGCAAATCCGCATAAATCTTCAAGGATGTTTCGAAATTTTTGTTAATAAATTGCTTGTAAATATTTTATGTTCGAAATGTTACGATACTCCTTCATTATATCGAATACGCTGTTCCATGTTTAAGGACACATCCTTGTAGCACAAAAGTCCCCTCAGTCTTGATACCGTATCATACCCACGTATATAAGATAACGAGAAGCGGCGCATGAAATGATTGTAGCCAGAGGCATCGTGAGCGTTGCTTTCCATCAGCTATAGAAATAATAACGAATATAACAAGCAGACATCCCAAAGAAAACCAGATCGCTGACATGAGATAATAAGATACGCAGCGTATTTTATGGACCATCTATAGATTCTATTAACCAGGAACTTGCCGGTTTTGCTTTCAAAATTTCCGCGTAAAACTTTGGCCGAAAGTGTTGTCGTCTAATTAGATATTATGCTTTCTGCGTACACTCGGCTTCATTAGGATCAATTACTTTAGATACACGCAAGACGTCGGTGGTTCCGTTCATTATCCAAGAATCTTTACTTCGAAGACTGTTTCGAATAATATTGAGAAAGTTCTCGGTTATGATTAAAACAGACCATCAACGAGAACGTGTACCGCCTTGTCCCAACTATTTCCAGAAAGCGAAACGGAATAACAATAATTCCGAAAGATTGCACTCCTCACTTAATTGTTGTTTTCACTGACAATACCATGAGACCAGGACGTTTTATGTGCGAACGCGACATCTGTTTATACATCCCAAGTAGCTATCGACTTTCGCGAAAAGTAATGTTATTCGTTGATATTTGCCATACTAAACTTTATAAGCCAAACCCGCTTTGCAGCTATTGTTTTACGAAAATGGAACATTGTTTTTATTCGCATTATTGCGATGTATTATTATACGGATAGCTAAATGCTAAGTTTAATCAAACGTCGAAATGAATGGAATACGTTTTTTGCTTCTGCTAGAAATCTTCATTTCTCACATTTACAGTGGATAGAAAGATAGGGAATTTACAAGAAAAAAAAAGTAATTTTGCAGAAGAGAATTACGTTTGACAAGAGCAATGAGTAAAATATAATATATACTCTAGAATAGGTAACTGCTACTAAATCTTCAGTATAAAAGTAACTAATTTTCGTAGTTTACCAATTGTAAAACTTCTTTTATATTTATATTATCTCCTCCTTTTTTAGGTCTAAGTAGATTCATAATTTCTATATTTTATTATCTTAGAAACAAGTAGGAATTCCACCATAACTGAATAGCTAGAAGGTGTATAATTACACGATATCATAATTGAAATTTTTAGGTTTTTGAAATTGATTGTTTCGTTCTTTGATATGTTTTATTTTCTTCCGTTTCGTCCTGGTTTGGTTCAGGTTTAATCCCTGGTTTGGTCCTGGTTTAATCCGGGTCTGGTCTCGTCTTATCTTGTTTCGTTTTGTTTGATATATTTGCTAAAAAAACGTATATTTTTTAAATCAAGCGTAGATTTTGGTCGAAATGTAGTGGAATTTCTATCTACGTTTTTACGAGTTCTGTTAATAAAATATGTGAAAGCATTTCTGTCCCGATTTTTCCGCAACGAAACTTTGTTTAAACAACTAACAAATTTGGAAAATGTTGCAAGTTCACGACAGTGTATTAATTTACTTTATCTTATTTCTTGATTCAAATTTCAACGAAGTTTAACTACGTTTAGATAATTAACAAGATAATTTTTGTTATTTGCAAACGATATTGCAAAGATGCACAATGGTTCAGGACGGTATTTGAAAACTTACAGAAACGTTTTATAAATTGAAGTGTCTCATACAAAACAACTGTAATGAAATATAACAATTATGATTGTATTCGTCATGTCTCATCACAGTGCTGAAGAAATTCCAGAAAGTTTTGTATAACACATAACACGTTCACGAAGATATTTTATGACAAGTGTTCAGATACCTTCGTAAAATACTGTAAATGAAAAGTTTAACTTATTAATACAGAAATTTTCAAGCTTTTATTTACAAATTTCATGGATTAACTAGCGCTAAATATAAAAGCAAAATTAAAATGCAGGAAAATGAAGAAACACGTGGAAGATAGTTTCTTTGAGCAAGATATTATTCATATTTCTCTCTATTCGATTTCATCAATGTTCCACGACCAAGTACATTTTCTTCGTCGTCTACTTCCTCCATTTGTCAAGTATAATATAAAGAAAACCTTCGAGCTCACCATGGAGAATGTTTTCACGGAAGACATCATATTTTGCACGGTTCCGGCACGGATAATTACGAACTAAATAAACAAACATTGCGTCTTCGCCGAAAGTTTCACCATCTTCCGTATGAAGAGGAATGAGTTTGGCGTAACTAAGGGGAGAAGCATACATTCTGATGAGAAATTCTGAAGCGTAAACTTTGAGAACATCCGTTTTTATACGGTACAATTTGCGCTTATGACGTAGTATAGTAACTTTTCTCATGTATTAAACCATGCCAACCACAAGCATTTTCAAACTATCTCAACTAAGATTGCTCGAAGAAAGCATAAAATTCGTTTAGAATCTATGGATTCTTGTTATTGCATAGAAGATAGAAGTAATACAAGTATTCAATATGAATCGGTGTCGATGAGATGATAAAAAGGAATAATCAAAGGAATATTAGTTAACGTTAATTTCTAACGATGTCGATACTCTTACTCGATATCAGTTGGTTAATAAAATCATGTAGCGCTGCCAATAACTTTATAGTTGATGCAACGTTAAATTCCAATTTTAAAAACATACCATCGAATAAATTTACACAATGTACTTTTGACACAAATATCCGCCGAAATAATCCAATTAGTCATATTCACGTTTTTTCATTCGAGCGAACTAAATTAAATCCAGATATGTCAGTAACAGATCTCTGAGCAGAGAGCACAGGGTAAGATTGGGTACAGATTGGCAATTAGTGAAAGAGCAAAAGATTAGCAATTGGTGAAACACGGTGCTCCTGTGTCAAGGATCCTCACGAGACGGCGGTTATCCCAGTAGAAGCGGAAGATCGTTAGTTGAAATTGAACGAACAAAAAGGTGAGGAAGGTTAGGTAATGTTAAGAGTGCCAGAGGCAAAGCCCGATACGTATTTAACTCACGTGCTTGCCTAAGCCCGGAAATCAATCGGTTCTCCCGAACGAATTCGGCCACCCGTCAGACGAATACTACCTGACGAAAATCAAAACCTTCTATCGAATCGTTAGCCGCAAAATGGAAACAGCCTTTTTCTTCTTTTCGCCGAACGCACGCTCGTGCATACGTATTGGTTTGCGTTACATTTTTCTCGTTACGTCTGCCTGTTTATTTCGGTACAACGACCCCAGAAATTTTCAATTAATTTTTCAATTACTTCCTTGACATCCCGTGTATTCTAAAGCCATTGTTTTCCTCTCTGTTCTCGGTTTGCAAAACAAACTCTAACGGTATCCAAGTGTTCAACATCTGCGACACATAATTAATTCCGTATTGTTTCTGTACTTTACGATATTTGAATCATCTGGTTTAATGAACACGAATTTACATAATGTGCATGTTTCATCGTTCTCGATGTATGTTTAAATCGCGCGTGCAAAATCTTCGCTGCATATTTCTGTCGGCTGTGTCGCGATATGTTTAGAAATGTTAATGAGAAATACACTGCGCACTCGGTGAAAGATTAGTAAAGTTGCAAAGAGTTCCTTAGTCGTAGACATTTTGTCAGAAGTTACAGGCATTTTTAAGATTAATGTTGTGTTTATGTCGATATTAAAATTTGTATTAATAACACAAAGCAAAGAGAATAATGTGTATAAATTAAAACACGTAACACCGTAGAGTGAAGAGTATACGTTAGATCATATTATATTGCGAAATTCTTATCAATAAATTTTGGCAAGTTTGCTCTCAAATTCTTCAAGGTGTTGAAAATAGATTATTTCTAATAAATGTCAACGAGTTGTAAATTAAATTATTTACGCATTAACGAGAAAAGGCTGCTTAAATTGATCGATCATATGGGATACGAATGTGGATGAGAATCGAAGATGTTGCGTTTGCTCGTTTTAGTACATGTCGCTAAATAATATACGTATGGTAAAGTATCTACACCTTTGCAGGGAAGTAAAGTGCAATTCATAAGAATCGTTTATTCAATAATTTTAAGCCACGTAATTAACCATTTGAAAAAGAAACGAAATGTTAAAATAGAAGTGACATAAATTCTATTAAATATATAGACTGTGTTTTAATAGCGATTTTGGAAAATTAAGCTTTCTTTGAATTATGCAGAAATTACAAATAAATAGTAAAGTATTCGTTATTTATTATCCCAAGCCTGAGTCCTTACGAAGGTAACAAACTATGTAATAACAGATTTAATTCGCACGTTCCAAGTTGTTTTCTATTTCACTTAATATACAGCAGAATAAAAGTCAGGCGTCATAATTAAACATAAACAGCAAATAAGTTGTTTAATATTACGAAAACGATTAAACTTTTTACTACGTTCTTCAACAGAATACCCGTAATTAACTCTTAACAAACAGACGGAAAAGGTAATTCAATTACCGCAACGGCATGAAAAATGCAAAAGTTACAACGAAATGGAAAAACGTCGCGTTTCGATAACAGTTAAATAAATTACGTAACCAAGAGGTAAGAAGGGACACTCCAACGGCTTTTGTTATCGTTCGTCAGATAATAACGTTTCCCCGCGTTCCTCTGCTGTTTACTTGAAATTCCATTATCCTATTACCGTCGTACGACATATTTGTCAATACTTGTAAGCACGTGCACACAGAGGCAGAGAGCAGTTGGCAATATCTGCTGCCGTTAAACGCAATATCGTTATATTTTCAAACGTGTCCTATTGACGGATCGCATCGTGCAACCGATCCGAAGGGTTGCTTCAAAAGCAGCCGGTATCCCGATTACGACGGTCATTTTTCACGCGAACGTATCGTATCGAAGCTTCGTAAACTTGGTAAACAGTATCGCGATGGGAGTTCCATATTGTGTTTTCCTGCCGGTAAGTTGGTAGGTGGATAGGCAGCAGTCTGTCTACGTGGCTGCTACCCGTATCCGTTTGTTCGCCTATGTACGCACTACATTTGTAGCCGTGTTTATGTATTCGTGTACGGTCACAGAGACGTAAATATACGTGCACACACGGATGCAGCGCGCGTATAGCCGGATCCAGGGCATTAAAGTTAAGCCTGTATTTTATTGGACGCGCGTATAAATCAAAAGCTTCGGCTAGTCAAATATTGGAAGCTTTGCATACGCCAATACACGCCGGTGATGTACAAAATGCGGATACCTGCCTATCCATTCGCGTATACCTGATTGGCCGGCTCGTTCTCATAAGTACAAACATGCATCATACATGCCGGGGCTATCTATCGATGTTTATCGCGGTCCGAATAAAAGCGTGCATTGTTTGTTTTACGGATAATAATTAGTCTGGCCGCGCTTATTTGTGAGGCAAATTACCGATTTTTAGCACGTCCCGCGAGCATACCCCCACGAACTGCTTTTCAGGCAACTTTACAAGCGACGCTAATGTTTACTCTCAATACTAACTCCGCTCCGTTTTATCGTTCCGCAGATGCGCGCGACATTTTTGGAAATAATCAAGCCTCCATGTAATAACGCGTTCTATCTGATCTTTCGTCGTAATTATTATCGCTCCATTTTAATAAGTCCTCCCATCGAATATCTTTTAATTTTGCGACAGAGAAACGTAGAATCAACGTGTCTCGAATTTATAAATTATTGTACGTTGATATGTTGCATGGGTGTATTGGAAAGGATAGCAATCGTACGGGGGGATTAACAGATTTTTCTTCGATAAATTAGCTATCGCGCTGTTAAATCATTTAACAATTAACTACGTACTTTGGATGTGCAACGTATAACGTTGGTTTTCAAACCCTTTAAACGTATAACGCGATTTTGAGTATCCGGGTTTCCTTTAAATAACAATCTGTCACTTTTTAAATACAAAATACTCCTACGTATAATACGCAAACTACAAGCTAATAATATTTTTCAAGGATTACGTTAGCATTAATTTATCAAATAACAAAGTTCAAAAGCACGAGAAGGATACACCTACTTAGTTCAACGATAACGATACGCTCGAACGATAATTTTCGAAATTTCAAATGGAGATTAGTATATTAAATGCAGAATCTTGTCTGAACGAGGAAACAATAATTACAGACTTTAAATAACATTTTCCTTATTCTAATTTCGCAGTTTAGTTCAACGTTTTACTTCTCGAAAAATCTGAGACCCTTTAGCCCGAGTCCTCGTGTACATAACATAAACTTTTATTACGTTTAGCGGAAGGAACCGAAGCGTTGCGAGAGCGTTGTTGGTACATGCTTTGCGTAGGAGTGCCGAATAATGCCGGAAACCACACCAGAGGCGCTAAAAACGTCGGTAAATGGGATAGAAATAAAACCGCGGCCGTTGTTCGGCATACGTAAGACACAGAACGATGAGAAAAGGGTCAGAAGGGCGATGACAGTGGCCCGCTTTTTCTTGTTTCGTTAGGTACGTCGGGGGCTTGTGATACTGCAGATACCGATTATCGTAGGGAAAAGTTAAGCGTTGTAAATACACGCTGCAGCGAAGTAGCGTAAATGAAAGCGACATAAAACGTAAAGTGACATTGTTTGAAGCGCCTTTTTGACTGTAAATTTAAAAGAAAGAGCTCGCGATGAGAGATAATCCCGTGAAACCTTTTACCGTGATTAGAGTCATTCCGAACCGTCTTCTTTTATACAACGCTTTACGCTTTCAAGGATCAAATTGCTAATTACCAAATCATAAACGCGCGAAGCTATAACGATTGTCGTGCACGTTGAACTAATGGATTATTACATGGATGGTATAATTTTAATTTGTCCGGTATTGTATAACGCTTTTGCCTTGCTATTGACATTATATGGGACAACAGATACAACTTGATATACAACATTGTAATTTCGCTCCTATTATTATTAAAATAAATGTTAATTAATGCGCTTGTTACCCACCGGTTATTGGAATTGTCGATTTACAGTTGAAGTATCGCTGTTTAATTTAGCGAAAAAACCGGATTCGCTTTACAAGCGGTAAAATGTATACGATGTTTCAGGATGAAACATGCACGCGGTTATTCGTAAATTCCCAAGAACATATTATGCAACGTATCATGCTAGAACATAAAATAACATTATCTAAAAATTAATATCTAAAAATCTACTGGTAACACGGGCATCTATACGTACGTACGTAGACAACACATTGAACGGAGAAATTATAATCAACCTTGGCATATCTTCCATTCACCCTTTCCCGAGGTAACATCTCCTGCGAAGGAGTTAATTAATATGCACACGCGTTAGCTGGAAACTCTTTTGCATCGTATTAACTTGCAGTAGCAGCAGAGTTAACTCGGGCTTGTTTCAAATTAAATACCGTACACAGCGATATAACGTGCACGGAGAAAAGGAATCGAGGAATTTTGATTAGTTATTTTAGCAACGAACCTTACTAGGTATGCTTAAATTCATTTCATTTCTGTATATACATATGTTGAAAAATTTATATGCTACAGAACTACGGAAATATATTTTAGAAGCTTGATTTTGTCTCTTCTGTGTCTTTATGTCTGGAAAGAATTTCATTGTCGAACGAATCTAACAAATGCAAATAATATAAACGATTTGGGAACTAATTACTGCGAAAATAAAGCAAACTGTCTCAATAGTTTGATTGTATGGCACTATTTGTAGAGTTATTTAGCACAAGCGTAGCTCTAAATATAAGAAAAGTAATAACTAAAAATATAAAAGTAATTATTTACATCGAGACATTCGAATTATAATTATAAGACGACATAAGCTAAAACGGTAAAAAGAAATAGTTTATTTATTGGACAGATATATACACTTATATAACTTCATTGACATTTTATTGGTGTTTTATGTTTTATTAATGTAAGTTCCCTTTGTAATCATTTAAAATCATTGTTTTTTTTTGTGATTTAATATTAGTCCACGGTGCACGAAATATTAAACGCATTAATTATTTTAGCCATTGAATCTTATGTGCAGAATGATTAATTATTCATTCTTTACGTTATCATTGTTCATCTAACGTTTCAATGAAAACTAATTAATTGGTCATGAAACTAATGAAAAAGATGATTGAATATGACTGAACGAAGAAATATTTGAGGCAGAAAAATAAGACAAATACAAGATACGATACAGAAAATTATAAAATTCGTATTTGTCTAGAATATGTTGTTACAAATTTCCAACACTTAACGAGCATACATGTACAACAATACGTCTTTCAAAATTTCACCTACCTTTAAAAAATACTACCACGAAAGCTTAACCTTTTTCACTCAAACTAAACATTTTTTTCATTTATATAATTTCTTACCCGAGCGTCCTACTTAACCATAACCTTTATTAAGACATACATAAACTCAAGAAAATCATATAAACTCAACTGCTAACGGTCCTAGATATATGTACATACAGCAGATCGAAATTTCGCGTGTCAAAGGTTGAATCACAGATTACATTCTCGTATTCTACAGAAGATACGGTCTTCGCGTATCGAGCGCATGATCTACTCGATAATCAAGAAATTCATAATCTACCGAAGATCTTCGTGAGATAGTAGGAGCAACAAAGTATCATAGGTTTCGGTTGCTCGTATCGGAAACCACGTTTCCTTATTAGAGAACACCTGCCGGTTTCGTCACGTACTCGCACGATACAACGTATACATTGTCTGTCCCTCTCATCTAGCCAATCTTTCTCTCTGGCTTTGCGATATTCTCGTTGCAGAAGATACGTCAGACCTCGGCGAAGCTAGATAGAAAGTCAATTTGGCGTGATTCGAAGTAAGTCACGCGCACAGCGTTCATCTGGCTGCTTCCGGTTAAAACTTCCGGTCGGCGGCCAGCCAGTTTGGGCAGTTTGTTGGTGAACAGGGATGCAATTTAATGTATAGCCTCGTGGAGGTGTGTACGTGAAAGTACGTGTACATGTGTCCGTTCGTATGGCGCAAGTATGCGCCAACAGAGGCCGTTTTGGAAGAAGAGAAGAGTTTTTCGCGAACGTTTAATTCGTTAAATTTAGCCTGAATTTCCTCCCCTTGCTCTTTATTTTCGCCGGCAACATCGTTCTCAATGTTTTATTTAACGTGGTTATTAAGCGTTAATGAATACCATAGTACGTAAGTGCCTGCATGTCCAACCAATTATTCAATTTTCACGCGGTTTCCTTCCCAGCTTTTTAATTCAGTTACGAGAAGCGTCTACGTTTATGTCTTTATCGAATTAAACTTTGTCTGTGTCGTATTAAACAGGAAAAAATCGCGAAACGTTTCATCTTATTTCGACAAGTTGGAAATGTTAATACCGGCACCTTTGTTCCACGTTTTCCTTAAAGTAAATGTGACATGAGACGAGAAAAACGTTGTAGATAGTTGGCGATTTTTCTGGTTCTACATTGTAGTGGTCTTTAAGCAGCGGATAAAATGGTAATTGTGTTACAAGTAAAATATTGATTTTTACTTATCGGCGTGTACTTATTGAAAAATGCTGTGTCATGGAAAGAATTGATATTAAAAATCTATACGATACAACTTTGACGTGAAATATGTATAAAAAAAAGTATCCGAAGGGCTCGTTCGACGAAGGAAATTTATATTTATCTTTTTTTCTTTTGTTTTCCAATCCTTGCGGCTGCCGCTTAATCCAGCAGTAAATTTTAATGTTTATATCATATTGTGCGAAAAGTTTGTAGCGTTTTTCATTGTGAAGAAAATTATTTATAATAAATTTCTGCAAAATTTCTAAATTCTAGGCTCCAAATTGTATTGCCAATTCAAGAAAGAGATCGAGTTTGTTTAATTAAACAGGTTTCGTCTTTTAATAAGACGACACCGAACTTCGAACGTTAGCCAGAACGTTCAACTTTATTCATCTCCCATTCGTTAAATAGTACACTCGCTTATTTTTGTCTCGAAACAAATCATTCAATGGTGATAAATTAAATAGTCGTGTAATTACCAGTAACTACTGCAAGTCTAACGACCGCTCGAGGGAACTTATTACTGAGAGAACATTTGTTTGAGAAATTAAAAGTACGTGGCCAAAAGTCATCGAAAAGAACGAACTACATATCATTTGGTAAAGATGTAAATCTATGGAAATTGCCTTGAAATTTGATTCTCGAATTTCGCTACGAACAACCCAACACTTCAACGTATCTTGAAAAGTGAAAAGATGCTACCATAGAGAGAAGAAAATGTGTCAATAACTACGAGAGGAAGTCACGTTGAGTCTTGCCTGAGGTAGGATTTTTGCGTCTAACTGAACGCGTGTCATTTATTCAAATTCGATTCACGATTACCATCGCCTGTTTCTACGAGGCTATTAAAAGCTAGTAAAGTCCTTGAAGGAAACTCCAGCGCCGGAAGCACCGATGGACTTCTCTTTTTGGAAATTGCGCTGCTGGTAGCCGGCCAAGCGCAGCCTCTTAATAATACATTTCTGTTGAATTGCTGCCAAGCCGATAATTTCAGACGCGGCGATAGTTCAAGAAAGATGCTGCTGCCATGTCAGAAGGACCTCCACGGAGGCCGCACGAAACGTTGCACAGAGTAACGCGAAAGAATTTTCGAACTCGTTGCCTCGACTTTCGTCGAAATCACAGGAACTCTAGACGCAATTTAGCCGGAGGCTCGAAACCAGTTCGACACGCATCGATCTTCTGTCTGTATTTTTGCCACACGATGCACGGTTTCGCTCCTGTATAATAGAAATTTTTCGTTCTACGTAAAAAAACCGCACGGAGACGCACCATGTATTACTGACTTGTTCTACTTGTCGTATCACGCCGACATCAGAAGGAGAGCCACACGATAAGTAGAAGGGATCGGAGCACGTTGGGAAATATGACGAGAGGCATGCTTTGTAATCGAAGTTTCTTCTGCCGAAGGAATTCAAATTCAAAAGAAAAACAGGACACGGTGACTCTCATTTTAGCGAACGCGGTCAGAATTCGACGCAGCGATGACTGAATCAAAAGAAACTTCGATATGCGCTCGACTACTCAATACGTATCGTTCCATATTCCTTGTGACTTTTTATTGTACCATCTGCCGTGTTGTATATGCATTAACTATAGCATAATGCGGATGTATACAGGATAAGGCTGCGGATATTTATGCACATTCGTATCTTTATGAATATAGTGAAGCAGATCAAAACCTGGATAACAGGATAGAGTTGTACTTTTGCTAATCGTGACACAACATAACAATTGAGAACGTAATACGTTACGGTAAATGATAAGTGATATTTGTGTCAAATTTATTATCCGTATGTAAGCAGTGTTAAACGATACTGATTTAATCGCAATGTCCCTATCCTGTAGTTTGTTAACGTTTAACACTTGGCACGGTCTACGTGCTTGTTAATTACGAGTAATTATCTCGTGTCATAGTACAGGTGAACCCGTGGGATATTTCAACGTTGAATCCAAGATTAACTACAGATTTTAATAGCGCTGATATTAGAACACTTGTTACACGTAAGGGAACACACAAGATGCCTTACTTTGTATTTTTCAAAAATTTGTTAAAAAGTAATGTTTTAAATGAGCCATGAAACCAAGTACGTAAAAGATGTAAATAAATGGTTTAAGATGTTAAAGAAAAAGTGGCAGATGTCAAAGATGAGCTTCATAAAAAGTTATTTGATCAGACGTTGGAAGAAGAGCAAAACATTATTTCAATAATTATCTCAAATTAATCAATGCTTTTTTCTTACAAAATTATTAACAATTTTTTAATCAAATATTTCCGAATAAGTAACGACAGATTTAAAATAATATCAAATATCGTTATATTCATTTGTACAGGCAAGATATTTATTCAGTAGGTGACCCAAAGATTTTATATAATATTATACATTTATTATTCTAGAGAATACTAGTAGGAAATTAATGAAATGAAAGAAGAAAGAAGAAAGATCATAAATCTGTGTAAACTGAAGTGTAAGATTTCAAAACATATTTGTCCTACTTCGCTCGATTCGATTCGAAATCAATCATAAGTATTTTCTATTTTAATCCTCTTAATTAATGGAAACCTAAATACAAGTCATGCCGAAATCGTTATTATCAGCCTTCTCATGACGGAGGCTGAGTCATCGGAGATCAATGTAAAACAACTAGTCCGATTTCTTCCGTTTGCTTTAGCTATTCTAATTTAGAACAAATCTGCAATTTCATACGCTGCGATGTTTCGAATATCCAATGACGATATATCCAATAGACTAACATTATCGGAGAAGTTGTCAATGAAACGACTAATTCGTCAAAATTTTGTATCCATTCGCGATAACAATTCGAAACGTACAGCAAAAATTTAGCGATCCTAGTAGGTTTTATGCGGTGTATTAAAAATCATATTAATCGACCTGTACAATGTGTAAATTTCTATTGAAAAAAATTTGATAGGAATTAAATGGGAAAAGTTTACTCAAAATTTGAAATATCTTCGTGGAATAATCTACGGCGTACGTGGAACGAAATACCGGCAAATACAGAAAAACCAATAATTGGTAAAACTGGTAATTGAGAAATGTAGCGAATATACATGAGAAAAAATTCAATTCTGTTCTCCATACGATAGATTTTTTATAGTCTATCTAATCATCCGAATACTGTAACTTTCACCATACCTATTAAGAGGGAAATGTTCGTAAATACGCATATCTGCACAATGCGTCGTATAAATCACAACTGGCTCGATCACATTTCAACCATTCCTCGTCAATAGCCGGTGCACATTTGTGCAAATTGCGTATGTGTTTTTACAAATACAACTCAGCAAACAGAGCCGTCCAAACTTTATAACGATCGCTTCGCTCTGCACATTTTGCATATTTTCGCAGATTTATCTGCAATTAATTTACAATTTTAGATTAAAGTACCCCGCAAATGCAGCAAATATCGGCAACCTGCGTATCAACGGACTCGAACAATTATTAAACAGCGATAACATTGTCAATAACGTGAATCTACATATAAATTGAAGAACGTAGCGCACGAGTTGGATTTGCGGCAATGTAAACCCATCGAATCTGCGCGAAAGATGGCGAAAATTTGATCAAAGACGTCGCAGACAGGTTTTCTTTTTCTTTGGACGGGACGGCATCTAGCTAAAAATTCTAAGTGGCTAAGCTCGTTGAACGAGGAACCGAGTCCCGGGTGATCTCGTTCCGCGAAACGCGACCGGAATTCGGCGCCGCGTGAGCTGCAAAAGCGGGGCGGCATCGTGGAACGTAGCCCGATTTAGCGTGGTTCGTCGAGCCGTGCACACGCGTGGCCTGTACAGAGAAAGAGGAAGAGAGGGTCCGGGCGCCGTTCCACTCATACACGTGCGGCGATTTTCATTTCGTGCGTTACACCCCGTACGTGGAAGGGCTAGAACGCGCGGTTTCTGCGGCACCACGCGCCCCTCCTATATCATCGTTTAAAATAATATTGCGTCCAAAGGGGCATTCGCCGCTCTCATATCCGCTGCGACAAATCACACTCGCCCGCCGCGTAGCGCCTACAGTGATATCGTTGCTAGAACCGACCACGGAATCGTGCAAACCGGCTAGCGGAGGAAAAGGGAGTGGTGCGCGCGCGGAAGCGAGAGGCGAACCGCGGACGACGGAGAGAACGAGACGATGAGGAGATCGTAAGCCAACCTGGGCACGAGCCCTCGCTGCTATCGTTATTTATACGGGCGCGCTTATTGCTTGATTTGATTAATAATTCGCGAGCCACGTCCCGGAGAAAGACTCGCGGGGAAGAAACAAATATGTGTTTGGCGGGGCGAGGAGCGAGATAAATAATCGTCTGGCCGTTACGGTCGAAACCGCGCCAGCGTGTTGGAGAATTTCAGAGCTGAAGCGAAAGGTTGCCGAAAGTGACGAGAGTTTCTGCTGGATCGACTTTGATCGCTATCGCGGTGGCTTCGCCTTGTCATATATATTTCAAATTGATTCCGCAACGGAATCAGCGTGAATATGCCAGCGAGATCGCTGTTCTACGTGCTGTAGTATTTCTATTCTGGAATATCTTGCGGGAAATAAAACAGGCAGGGTGCGATGATGCGACTGGAGAAAGATTCTTTCTCGGGAATTTGAATAATATATTTCTTATTGTAAAAATAGAACTTTCTACGAAATAATTGCGTTGGATTTCATCTTCGATACAAAAGTGAAATCGTTGTAACTCCTATCGTCAATAATTTTGTGAAAGTAGAACGTAAAGAATAAAATAATATAAAAGTAAAATAATATAAATTCTGTTGGTTCAAATAATTCAATAATAATAATAATTCAATAAAAGTGCTGTAAAGCGCTTTTCGAGAAATAGTGACAGGAACCATTAATAAATTATTTGATATCGTTTATTGAACGTGAATGTAAATTTGCAAAATGTGTATAACGTTTTAGCTCATTTTAATTGTTTTTCTCCAAATATTATGTAAAATAAGTATTATACATTATAAGTATTAAAATAAGTATTAAGTATGCAGAATGTATACGATATCTTAATATTACCATATATTGTTATTATTATAGTAACTGGCGCATTTCATTAGAAGAGGTTTAAGCCTCGGGGCCTGTGGCCTGTATTTTCATTATGGCACAACATCTTTAACATTGCACGTAATATTAGATACATTTTAATTATGAAGAGTAATTAATTATATTTGTTTATCGTATAATCACGATTAAAGGTTTCGTAGTGAACAAACATTCCGCAAAATGAAACGCGCATATCAGACGGCAGATATGATGTTAATGAGACTAACATTATGCTAAAATATGTGTAATTTCATATTTATACTATGATACATTTTACGGAGGGAGATTTGTTCTACGATTCACCATACTAATTAATTTTTGCGTTACGTTGCCGAGTACAATTCTCTGTTGCTTAACTTAAATAAAATAATCATTACTGCATACAATATGACGTCAGAATAGTCGATTTTCAGACGCGTAAAATCATACAGACCTTAGCGACGAAAAGCGTGTTTTATTGTGAAATATCATAAAATGTGCTTCACCTTGTTGTCAATTAATTATTATAGATTGATAAGTTTACAGTTATTACGGTCCAATATGATAAAAGTAAGCTACGTTAGAAAATAATCGTTTCTGAAAATTTACGTTCGGGCAGCTGGTTGCGGCGAAATAAGTCATTGGCAGGTGCGTTAAAGTCAACGTAACTGATACGTATTAGGCGTAAGTCGATCGTTAAAACAGCCATAACCAGCACACAACGGTATAACGTTAACGAAGCAATTTCGGTATCAACACGTTCTCCGTAATGATAATGTTACACTAACAATAAGATACTCATTGTGGACACAGTATAAGTAGAAACAAATGACCCAGCATCGTAAACGCGAAACTTTTGTCCCCTAGCCAGACACCATCGCAGCCACACTTGCCAACGACTTACCCCTCGTGGTTTTTTCCACTGACGATTATTCTTCTTCGTCGTGCCGTGTTTAATCTAAATCTTTAGCCAAAGCGTCGCGTCAGTGCCGAAATCGTCTCGGCTCAGCTTACTCGATTCGCATTTCGTTGCCTTAGATTAACTAGGTTCCGACTAAATGACGGAGATTTATCAGATGGACTTCCACGGTCTCGACGTCTGGTGATTTCTAGGGTAGTCAAGACTTTGTAATACCGAAGGAAAGCAACGCTTTTGGGCAAACTTGATACAAGCTCCTGATAAGTATAAGGTAGAAGAATAATTATCCCGTAAGAATACTGCGACTCTGTAAAATAAATCATTCGATTTGACAGTTTCAGATTTTGCAAATATAATTCTTTTTATAATATTCGTGTATAGCACGCGAACGTACTTTATACTGTATTTCGCGCCGTGGCGGATATACAATATATTTTTCTTTTTCGCTGTATGCTGTAGCGAGCATATATTTTTTTCGTAATTCGAAAATGTTGAAAGGTTAAAGAGAAAAGTACCGTAGTAAAATAAAACTTAGAATACGCAGATAGTTGGTGGCGATTTCAAGTCAACTATTTTACACTTCAACTCTTTATTGCCTCGCATGTTCGGTGGGAAATTTTTAGAACAGTTTTCTGGGCGATATTTTTATAATGGCGTATTTTGCGGAAAGTTGCGCAACCGCTCTGACGCACTAAAAAGTACAAAGTATCTTAGTTTCTGTTCTTATAAAGTAAAAACGCTCCGAGTTTGACAATGAACCGGAGAAATTTCCATCTCATACCAAATGAAATAACTTGCCGTATGTAATTCGATGGATTTATTCGGATACTTGAAATCAATAACGCTGTGAAATCCGCTATAAAACTTTCAGTAATTTATACTTGAGAAGTTTGCGAATGTTATTTACTTGATTAAAGCGAAGTTGCGAAGATTTTCAAAATTGACGTTGTAATTATACTTTCTTACGAACACAAGATTTATTGACAAATATTATTTAATTAATATTAGTTTTGCGAATGTACATGCCGTAAATAATGTCATTCTATATATACGATCGTGATTCGTGTTTCTTAAAGAGAAAAGGATTTCGAACTGAACTTCGTTAATCGCTGTCAGCGAGAGAATTATCGGGCAGAAATCCTTTCGAACAAGAGACGAAGTATAGACCAAAGGAGGATGGAATGCGACTGTGATGTATGAGCTTAGGATTTAACTCTGGAATCAGAAGGTCGTAGTTATATCCTATCTGACAGCTACGCGCATTGCTGAAGCTAAAATTTATTAGATATAGTAGCTTCCTTATTTGCGTCGTATAATTTAACTTGAACATATAGAAATTTCTCCTGAACAACTATTCTACATACCGCTCACTAAGATTCAGTTATATTATAAAAGGTGTATAATTTAACTTGTACTCTTTTTTTTTAACGAATTTCAATACTCTATTTAAGTGAACTCATTTTCACAGACATTTTTTAGACATGTAGTTAATTCAACATTAAATAAGAATCAGCATGGACATTCCACGTCAAACTCATCGTGAAAGTCATCAATAATATGAAAAATGTGTCATTTTCATTAACACGTATTCAATGTTTCTTCGTACACGTGTAGAATGGATAAAGACGAGTTTTAAATTTGAAAATAATTCATCAAGCTTCATCTGAATATAGGTGTCATACATTAATTTCGTGTGTTCGTTAATAGTCGTTGTAGTTTAACGTTTCAATTAATGTTCCTTTATCCGTTATTATCAGAATATCGTGAAAATATAATAATCGACACTACACTTTCGAACAGAACAGGGATTATTCAATTCCAAGCGCGTACAGCTTACTCCAACAGCGACAAAGAAACTGACAATGAGTAACACTGGCGTTTGCACGTAGAGCGTCCCAATGAATGAACCGTGTGTTAGTGATCCGAAGTGGTAAATGTCAAAACTAGTCAGACCGACACGCGAATCACGCGACGTTGACAAAGAACTGTCTTTGACGGACGTCGATTGCATGGGACGTCCATCGAAAGAGGTCGTGAAAAGTCGATCGATCCCGGCCAACGGTACGGCAACACTCGAACTAATTATTCGAACAAATTATCGACAGGATTAAAGCAATTACTCGTCGTGCCTGATTAGTGCGTGAAATTGGAATTACATCGTGCTTCCGTGTAATTGTCCCGTCGCACTCTGAAACCGCATCCGCCTTTCCCTCTGATTTCCCTTCTTCGACGATCAATTTCATCTTTTTTCTTTTCTTTTTTTTTCCCCCTCCCACTTTCCTGCGACATTTCTATATCGCGTTCATCTTGTTTCATGCATATGTATACTCTCAGTTCACATGGCGCGACCCATTGCTAACTGAACCATCTACTCAGCATAAATACAAGATGAATGCGTCGCGATATCGCGTATGTCACGTGTTATGGTCCGTGTAGCGCATTAGTCTCGGCCTCGAAACTGTTAAGTAATTAAATATCTCCGATAATCATTACCAGGGCGAATGCAGTCTGGGAGTCGTGCGAAATCGCGCTTTTGTTTGCTACGGCCAAATTATCCGAGCCCGCTGTTAACGCGGCATTAACATTAACGAGTATATTGTTAAAACTCGCATGCATTTCCATTAGCCGGACGATCGAATTTGTTATCATTGGCGGCCGTTACTCCAGCGGATATTCGTGCTTTTATTCGTCGCTCTGTTTTTCGCACAAATATACCACAGATCACTTTGGGAACGAGTCATCCGTAAATCTTAAAATGATGATAGAAGTTATACGCACATTGTACGGCACTCGCGCAGCGCGTTTATGACCACCATGATAAATGCAGTCATCCCATATAATGAGAATAAACGTATTTTCGTATATTAAAAATACAAGGAGGATGACATATTCTTTTTCCTTTTTTTTTTTTTTTGTGTGTGTGTTACTATGCTGATATTCGTAGAACGTAGTTCACGCGTGTGACATCGTATTACTGTTACATCGTGTAGAAAGTACGTACTTTAAAACGACTGCATATATGTTCGTGAAAAATTTTAAATTGTAGCGCCAGGAATAAATAGCGGTTTTCATACGGGAAAATCAGTTTTAAAAAATATGTGAATTTTGACACTCGTCCAAGTAAAAGAATGCGATTAAATATAATTAAATATAAGTACAACATATTCATTTGTTACGTTTCTTATTTACGTTTCTTTGATGTATTTCATCAATCTTACGGAGGAAAATGAGATTCAAAGATATTAATAATATAATACATTAACAATATAGTTGTAACTACGATTATAGTTTTGCGCTTAATCACATTCCTACTTGGCTGTGTTGTGTATATTGTGCGGTATATATTTCATAGATTTTAATCCATGGTATAGTACTAAAGTTTATTTATTTCTAAAAACTGTTATCCTACATCGTAGAACTGTTCTTGTAAATAATTTTTCAATGAAAAGATTAACGAACCAGGATAAAATTTACTACAAAGCAAAGAAATTACAGCGATCATCCAAACGAATGAAAACCTTCTTTGAAAAAGCTGCTTACAAATTTCTAGACAACGTTTGTAGAAGTAAATAAGGAAATGTTTACTTGACCACACGTATAAGATCTGCTTGCAAAAACGAAGTTAAGGAAATTAACCAAGCAGGTTTTTATCATGGCTGATAAACCAGACAAGCTGGAAGATTGGTCGAGAGATCGGTTAACCAGAAGGAAGCTACGTTTTATTTACGCGCAATTACACCCCGACTAATCGTTCGCTATGCAGTCCAAGCTGGACCCTAATTTTTTCCTCCCCGGTACTTCAACGAACCCATATTCGGATAGTCACTGCAAGTCAGCCATCGCGTACGTTTTTTACGTGAGTTTATGCCACGGCAGAGGGAGAAACCATTAGCTGCCCTCGGGCTTCCATTTCACGTGAAGTTAATCGAAAAGTATCGACCGCGGTTAAAATGAAAAAAATTCCTTAATGGATTCATCGTGTCTACATGTCCGGGAATTAATAACTCGCGTATCTACATATAATACATTAGCGCCGTTGTTACGATACTCGGACAATATAAGTGCTACAATTTTTACGCTGAAATATGAAATAACATTCGTATTAATATTCATACGATGCATAACGAAAATTCGTTACGAATGTTTCGTGTAATTAATCTTTTACTCATTGATATTAAAATTTCGTATTTCGACGCATTTAAACTTTCGAGTAACGTAGAACACTTGGCTGCATTTTTAGACGTTCGCGAACTTCCTTCTGAAATATTATTTAATAGAATATTATATCGTTGAAGCAAGGTTATTTCCTAGGTAATATATAGCGATGCTGTCATTTGCTCTGCTCCGTGAATTTCTTACGTAAAATCAAAATCAGGGACTGTCGAAATTTATAGCTTGCAATTAGAACGGTTAAAAACAACGTTAATACGAAAGTGATTGATATGAATGAGTCGGAAAGAAGAATTCTGTTTGTCATCGTGACAATGCTTAGCCGTATACAGTGAAAATAACATTAAATAAAATAAGAGAGTGTACTCGTTCAATTCTTCAGATTTATCAATGAGAGATTTTCATTTATTTTGATCGCTAGTAAGCGCTACAAAGATTTCGGTAAAAGATGTTGCCCGACGCTGAAATGCTCCGTCGCGCGATCGAATATTTTGCGTCAAAATCTTAACAACGTTCCTAGGAAGAAATCCAAAAATAATCAAAATGACACGAACTATTTAATAATAATAGCAGTGTTTTACGAACCTCAAATATCTACGCAACATGTACGACAATTTAATACGTATAATATATACGTTTTGACACAAATTTCTATATAGATAGGTATACGACATATCACTAAACTGCGGCATACATATGTACAGATCTCGTATGTATAAGTCATGGTTAATGTACTGTGTGAACATTATGCTTATATGTATAGCGTTGCAAGTTGCATAGTGTAACTAGGTAAAGCAATGCTTGCGGATATTTATTCAGCAATAAACGTCAGCTAAATTTTAATCCGTTACGTTAATACAATATCAGTTGAAGCTGTTCTGTAAATATAATAATTACACGAAATTGTTAAATCGACTGCAAAATTAGTATCATCCTGTGTACTGCCCGAAGTAACTTACACTGCAAACAGTTAGGTGTTGGAAATATCAAACGACGTTAGAAACAGTTAAAGTTTCACAGGTTTATAAATTTCTTCGAATTATACTTTGCTTTATATATTTATATATTATATATTTTAACTGTAATCCTACAGACTTTCCAAACATCTGCAATCTTGACAACAGTCAACAGTTTTCGTTTCAATAACCGCAATGTTTCACAGATAATTTATACATTATTTGTGTCAGAATATAGTCTTCCTCGTTAATTGTTGCATTCCGCTTTGGAACAATGAATCTGAGTAACGAGTTAATTCATCTTCTCCGGCTAACATTGCCCTTCTCAGTGAAAATATCTAAGGTTGCCACCTGTTTTCTACTTTTTAAATAAAGTTCTATCACTCGGGCTGTTGCGATATAATGACTAAATATTTTTGATGGGCTGAAAAGACGTAAAGATGGCACAGAAGGAACAATGAAACTTCTTCTAAGTTTTCTTCGATACCTAAGACATCTTAGCGAAGAAGAGCGAAACAGGTGAAACGCAAACATCTTGGCCAAAGTTGCACATCGGCAGGAACTTTGAGATATCATATAATCGAATGATCGTAGGCATCGAAATCATTGCGCGAGACAACAAGAGACATATCGATGATTGGCCAAGTTCATTAAGTAATGAATTGCGGAACATGACGATCGGATATCGACACCTTGGGAAACGTACCACCTGTCAGATACATAAGTCATTCGGTACCCCGACAATGCTAATAGATGCAACCTCCTTGCAGTCACGTCATTCGAAAATTAATTACAGTTGGTCGCGGGGTCGTAAAGAACAAGGACTGAATAATTAACGTAACCGTTGTATCGCGTCCTGAGCTAATTATAGGCCCCTCCTTTTCTATTCGCCTGATTAGCATATTCGTTAATTATCGCACCTATGTACAGGTGTATACATACTTGCACAGGACCCTGCCGTTCGCAAGCTTGCGTGCACTAATATTCGAGTAAACGTGCGTGTCGCAGATCGTACGAGTATGTCGGTATACATATATGCACGTGCTAGGCTACAATCTCCTCTACGATGGCGCAAACTGCATAAGTTTCCTCGTTTATGGATACGGCTATCATAGAACTTTCAAAGAAATTTTTTCTAGTTATTTACGCAACTGCAGGATTATTGTGGTCTGCAATAAAAACTGTTTCTGGGAACTGTATTGCTGGAAATGTAGTCATTAAACGGCGAACGAATATGCAAAGTTTGAAGACCACTAAAAGAAGCATCAAAAACTTGATGCGTACTTATGTACGCGGAGCTGCCGGCGTAAGTATGTTAATGCCGAATTTATAGTTTATGAAAATCTCACGATTATTTTTCTTCGCACGAGTAGTATCGCGGGATGTTAACTCGCACAATACGTTTTATACGAATCTATCGAAACTTTCCAAACCTAAACCGCGGTAACAATTTAAAATCTCAAAAAATTACACGCCTCGCCATTTCCTTGAAACACGGTGGAATTTTATCTGAAACATCTCGCGTTCTCCGGTTCATTTTCAACCTGATCGTGTTTTATTCGAGCGTTGAAAAGTTTCTTACGTTTAAGGAAAACTTGAGAGAGTCGTCGTCAATACGCCAACTTTATGTCAAAATGTTTTTTTCGAAACATCGAAAGCCTTTTCTTTCGTTTCAACGAAAATAAGATTGAGATATGAAAATTCGAATGATGCTTCGGAATTAATACATCCTACGTGCATGCTCGTTAATGAAAACTGAATCAAACACAACGAGCATGGCATCGTTCACGTGAGGACGTATTGAAGCACTTGCAGCGAAGATACAATGGAAAGGCAAGTTTACGCGTATTCGAACGTTTATCGCGGCATGTCGGGTGGAGCACGCAATCCTAGCGTTACATACCTTGTGTCGTATTCGCAAAGCGGAAATACTACTGAACTCCTGTAATCCTCTTTGGTCGTGTTTACAAGTGCGAAGTTTCGAAAGTTCCAATCGTGAAATCGGTTTCGGTGCTACAGGTTGCGTTTGAATGGGTCTGAAAGGTAGCGAATGAGGAGATCGCGTCACCTCTCGAACACTCGAAACTCCTCAAACGGAACTCGGAAATCGATTTACGGAAAAAACAACCACCGTTTTATGGACAGAGTTCTACTGCAATTTCTTCGCGCTAAAATTGACCATTCTCGGTTTTCGAAGTAATTATATCTATCCAACTTTCGAGCGAATTGTTTTATTGAATTTTGTTTAACGCGATTGAAACGTTCTCGCCCCGGCTACGTGTATTTCAAACAGCATTGACCCTGCTGTGTTTCTCAAACTTTTCTATATGTCAACCTCATATTCGCTTCAACGAACAGTAGACTTTTAATTTCGAGCGAAACCTTTGTACATGAGATTGTAGAGTGGAAGAATGCAGCGTGATAAATCAGTTTTAATTGTAATCAGTTTAATTTACGAAAGAATTGTTTGAAAAATAAGTTATAAGTATTCCTGGAATGATAAATTAGCAGAAGCAGAAGTTTTTTAATTACATAAAACACGATGGCAATTATTTACAAAGCAGGCGCCTTCAGCGATTTCGATGACATCTGGAAATACGTTGTCAAGGTCGACATACCGAACGACATTTTCCTATACACGTAATCGTCGATCTGTTTCAGTCTGCGAGATATTCACAAAAAATTTCAGTTCCATCCGCGTTACGATTACGCTTCATTCTGGCACAGACGAATGCCTCGCGGCTACTGTGAAGCAATTTAAGGTATTAGATAATAATAAGACAGATACAATCCGTGGTAAACTTTATATCATATTTGAGAAAAGTGACCATTCGATTATCAAAATCATACCTATCGTTGAGACAGAAACTTTTGCGAATATCTCGGAAACTAAAGGCGAATCACGGTAACACGAGTAGAGAAAAGTTGTTCAGAATGTTGGCCTTGACAACATATTTCAAAATCATTGAAATCGGTCGGAGCATTCGCTTTGTAGATAATCGCTAACTTGGTATATCTTATCAAGTAAATAACCGTAAGAAGTATAAATAATTGAATGAATTGATAAATCAAGTGAACTACGCACTTTTCACTCTGTAAGAATAAATATGATTATTCTATTAAAATCAGGAAAATGGATTATTATGAAAACATTGGGAAGTATTTGTAAACTACCTGTTGAAACGTAATCTGTGTGGATTTTCGCTACAACTTGATATCTTGAAACATAATCAAGGGATACATTAATCAAACTAAGCATACAGGTTCTCCAATGCGAGTTCAAACTCCGTGCATTCAATTTAACATAATTTAGTACAGGAGATTATTTATCACCTGACAATTTATTAAAAGCGGCGCAAGTATTTAATACCTATATAGAATATTTTACGAAACACGAAAATATATTATACACTATTCAAGTCTTGTAAAGTAAAAAGTTTGAATAGCAATAGTTCTTATCGTATTACAATACCTTCAATCGTATATCTTTCATCAAAAAATAAAATTTAATATAAAGCAACTTGAATCCGTGAATGTCTTCAGACACATTTCGCTCGTCGCTGCTTCAAAGTTTCTAACGCCATAGAGTCATCACGAGATCGAGAAGATACTCCCTTTCTGAATATCCTCCTAGTCGAAGTAAAAAGAACGTGCTTATCATTCTCACTCGTCAAATGTATTTATCTTCCCTGCAGTTTCAAAGTCGTTGCAAATAAATTCGCATCAAATCGAAGGAAAGAAGCCTTCGCCCAATGAGTGATCGAAATCTCTAAGATTCGAACTTGCAGATTACTAGGAAATTCTCAACTTGTAGCACACGCACATAAAAAAGAAAAAATAGAAGAATTTCCCAGAGATCGACGCCCTCAATCGGCTCTCTCCTTGCCGTTATCCGCCAGATATTTCTGAAGCGACAAAATGAAAGAAGGCGATAATACTCGATTACGTAATTATCGGCGCGGCGCGCGAGGCGACGGCGAGGAAGCGGAAGGAAGAAAGATGTTCTTAACGGCGATAGCCGGAACTGTTAAAGAGCGGAAAAAGAGTGAGAGTATCGTGTCACGGCGAGCCTATGGCCAATAGTTTCACCGGCCTTTCACCGATAAATGAGCAATAATGGCGGCGGGTTGGGGTAATGGTTTCGTTTAACGCCCTCCGCTCGTTCGTTCGTCCGAGTATCGCTACCTCGGGACTAGCGGCAGCCAGCCAGGAAAGTATATTGGGGTATCGGTATATCGGCGCCTCGGTTATATCGTAGAAAACCGCTAGCCAGTTATGTATAGGGTCTTAGGGCGAATGAAAAGTTTTGCTGGCTGTTCCTTTTATTTCGCGAAATCAACGATAACTTCTAAATCGACATGGCTCCTTGGGGTTTCGGCTGGCCGACTTCTCCGGCTTAACCACGACCGTGTGAGTGTGTGCGTATATTGTATATGTTCTAGCTGGCCTGCTCGGTGAATTCAATTTAACCGCCTTCTTATTGGCATACAAATATTTATAACGCTGCAATTTAGAGTATATCAAGGTTTTACGAGATCGAAATTACATTTGGTTTAAGTGGGAACTTCGTAACGAGAAGAAACGAGCTCGATAAGTTCAGTTAGATGATGGAAATGATAGATTCGAGAGTCCTGTGTATGAGCGTTTCATGTTAACGTACATGATACGCAAATAATTTTTAGGTAATATTGTACTTCGAATCAATTGAAGATTGTTATCTTTTAACATCCTTGTTTTGTTCCTACAAATTCTAGGTTTTATTTTAAATTATACCAAATAGCGTATAAAACATATAGAAGCTTCTGGCTTGGATTTTATTTACTATAAGAAAAGTACGTGATTTTTACATTAAAATATGATACGTATCTATAACGTGAATCCCAAGCGTTGTTACCTCGCATCGTGCTGAAAACCAAAAATTGATGCGTTTATTTACGAAGATTGAGATTCGCGTAGTTCCGTTCAAAACTTATTCGAATCTTGTTGAAAATGCTTGTCTTACGATCACCATCTCTTCTTCCAATGGATATGTAATATACTAATAACGCTTGGAGCCAAGCTGTTACAGTGTTCATAGCTTAGCAACAACAATCAACAATATCACTGAAAGTACAGTAAAGATACAAAACAGATATAAAGCTGAAGCAAACAAACGAAAGAACGGCGGAACGTTACTCTTTAAATTTTCATCCTTTGTGCCGTCGGCAATAAGCAGATGAGCTGCGTTTGTACGTAGGAAATTGCAGGAAACGCAAAATATTTCTCAGCTGCGACAAATAATAAAGGCGCACCGTGAAACACACGTAATATAATTATTTCTGACGGCAACGGTTTGCAATTTCTTTACTGTTGACTATAAAAATACACAAATATATTTGTACTTAGCAAATTAATATTAATTCCCTTGCAGCGTAGAGTAAAAATATACAAAGCTATGGATTCAACGGTAATTAATTAAGTCTTATCGCTATGTTCCAGAATTACCGCATGCGTTATGCGTAACTTTTTATATTATGTAATAGAATCCAAGATAGATGATGCATTTATTACGTTGTAATGTGACGTAATTGTGTATTATCGTGTAATCACTAATGGCCGTAAGGTGGATGCGACTTTACATAATTAAATAATTAAATTGCAACCTATTAATATTCTAGCTTCTAAATAAATATGTGTCTGGCGGCAGAATTTGCCACGGCATAGCGGCGAATATAATCTTCTTTCTCTATTCGCACCTACCACCAGCCTTCAATCTATGTACGTGCTACTGTTTAGCGCCACGCTATAAAGTTTTTGTCACTGTCTGCAAAATGGCAGTGAGAAACGAGAAAACCTGTCATGCCGAGCTAAAATGGTAGATTAAACGTCTCGCTGACGGCTATTCAGAACGATTCGTTTCTCTTTTCTTTCGTCTTTGACCAAGCCAACCAGACGATGCATATCGGGATCAAAAACTAATCGCGCGTCGTCACGTCCAAACCCTCAATTGAACGTTAAACCTCGCTTTGGTACATTTTTGGCTTAATAAACGTATGTTACGTGGTATTCAAAACCTTCGAAAAATCGGTGACTGAAAAATTTGTCAGATCACGCAAAGTCTTACCTAGTAATTTAGACTCTAGGTTCCAGAGAATGTACAAGCGAATTCATTACTTAACAAGTTCAGATCATTATTTCCCTTTTATGTATCGGCTTAGATTATTTGGAATACGATGTACAATTTGAAAAATTATACGCTCGAATTCTCGGCATTTCTGTAGTGACACATTCTCAAGATATTTAGCGAATATTGAATAAAAAAAGAGTGTAACAGTTAAAGAAGGTTTTGTACGGCAACAGATGTGTTTTTAAATCAATTTAATCTTTTTTACGTTGTTATAACTAACCGGAGATAATACTGTATGAATTGAAATTTCTTAAGAAATGAAAATATTCTAGACATTTGAAAATGTATTTTACCTTCGATCAATATACGATCATGGCATAAATAGCAGAGCATAATTATGCTTTTCATCGGGGCATATATAATTTAGCTTTTAAACCATTACTTAATTTAAATGTAAATGAGAGGATATGAAGGCACGTAATTAATTAAACTTGCTATACTTCTGTTTGTAAAAAATAGTAGACGTTTACACATATGCATAGTATTTTACAATATATAACAGGGAATAAACCGTATTAATCGCACGATATTATTTGCGTACCATTACCAAAATCACATAGAAAGGAGAGCAGTTAATACACAGTGCCTATAGTAGTCCCGTGAATATCTATAATTTTATGGCAAATATAGCTATGTTATAAACCTGCCGTTTCAATCCTGCTCTCTCAATCCTGCTCTCTCAATAGTGCACCTTCATGTACGTATACCGTTCCAGTACAACGCCATAAACTTTTTGTTATCTGGTCTGCAAAACAGCAATGAGAAACGAGCGAAACTGTCGCGCTACTCTAAAATGGTGGATTAAACGTCTGGTTGGTGTGATCGATTAATTTCTCTTTTGTTCCTTGTATCATCTACTTGTTTTATGAATCAATTACAAACCTGAGACAAGCGAAACATATGATTAGAATACCTCGCAATATCACTGTATACTTTCAATTGCATTATTGAAATACATAAATTCCACAATTTCTGCGCTAAGGAAAAATAGTTGAGGTAATGGATAGATCGATTTAATTAGCACTCTCTGTTAAGTAACGTATACGTTTCCTATCGAGCATTTTCTACAGAAATATGACAATACTTGCAAAGTATTCATTGACCTATGCAATAAGATACAGGATATAAATTTTAATTGAACTCGCTTCTGTAAACTTCCCTCCGTATTATATTTCTCTATTATGTTCCTCCTATATTAGTAACTTTTTACGAATCTGTATATTTATTATTTTTAGTTAGCGCAAAAATCAGTGACACCAGAATGAAAATTTTATCATTTTCTCAACTGATCCTCTCTTCGTCGCTAAAGACACCTTATTCGTTACTATCTTTATCTAAATTGCAAATAGAAAATCCAAAAAAAAAGAGAATTGTCGTAAAGCTGATAACGAATTTTAATTTCACAAGATTCTCAATTTTAATAAATGTGCGAACACTAGAACTACAGGACGGATTTCAATGATGTCACGCTCCTGTATTCTTATTATCTTTGCGCATTCGTAACGAAAATCAGTATTCTGCCTGCGAGATTCTATTGGACCTTCAATCGGATTATAATTATTGCCGGTGCATCGATAAGGACGGAGCGTGTGAAAAATATAATTGGACGAAAAAAGAACAGACGAACGAGGGAAGTGACACGAGAAATCGATCCATTCGAGTGGAGCAGGTGTAGTACGTACGTACACACGTACAGGTAATACAAGCAAGCGTATTGTACGTACACCGGAGGCATCCTTTTGAGAGTGCAGTTACGCTTTGTCGACCAGTCAAGGCTTTCCTATAACTGCTGGATCGAGCGATCGTGTAACCTTTCAACTGTATTTTGTCGCGCCTGATGTTTTCACTCTTTTCCTATCTCAGAGCCTATCATCGGGTATCGCGAGATCCTGAATTTTATCTATGCGATTAGGTTACGCCGCGGAATCGAAGGTTCGCTGGTATAACCATCAGCGAGTCAAAAACGATTTATACGTAAAATCTGCTACGAGATCCGACACCAAGTGTCGCATTTCGCGCTTGGCGTCCATAGATTTTGTTGCTGCGCGAGGGTGCGATGGAATGGGGGCGAAGCTGTGCCAGCTTGACCGAAAGTGAAAAAATCCACGAGAAGCACAGTCGAGTAGCCATTTCCATGATAGGCTGGCTATACTCCCGGAAGTTACGATATGTACGCGGATCTGATCACCGTCCGTGATTTACTTCGGTCTATGGGTATCTACTATCAGGAATTTAATCATAGTTTCTGTAATTCGATGCTATCTTACATCGAGTTGCAATTTTGTTTCATACATCGAAGATTTCTGTCTGCTTGCCGATTTGATCGATCGTGCATCGCGTACGAAGTTCGTTCGTAATTGCTTTGAACGAAGTTTGCACGGAAGGCGATGTTACTCTTATTTTTCAAAGTTGTGTTTTGTATCTATTCTAAGGATGAGTGAAATGATTGTGTATATATATATATATAATTGTATATTTTAATAAGATAATGAAAACGTGCGATTTTAACTGTTCAAAATGCACGTTGGATATGCGGAAATCGCATATCCATTATAATTTAATTACTTAGTCAATTTCAAAAAGTATATATACGCACAAATGTATAATCTATTAATCAATGTGTTCGATAAAAGGATTATATGAAATCCGCCGGATAAAATTAATACAAATCCTATTACAAAATTAAGATTGGAGCTTTCATTCTATGAAATGTGCGCCGAAATTGCATTTTTTTCTTCAATTTTAATATCCATTCATTTCGTCGATGCCAGCGTTATTTTAAAACAATTACTCCAAGTAATAATTTGAAAAGCACCAGCACAGCGAAAATTCATAAACGGCAACGTGAAAAAGCACAGTGTTCGTCTGCAATTAGTAGCGGAGACTAAATAGAATTATTACGAACAATAATATTGTTCCTGTTAATAGGTAACGAAGACAATGGAATCAAAATAATTAGTTGCCATGGGAACAGAACTAAATTTACCATGCGGTGAAAATACGCAATGCTATAGACGCTATAGCGGGTAAATCGTTGAATAAAACATCCACGGTGTGAAATGAATTGATGAACTATTTATGGAATAACTGAACAGTCTAATTTGTGGCGCTGAACTTCAGACACGATTTGGATTCATTAGGCACACGTAGACAGGTTATGGTCACATCTAAGAGGAGAGTTAACAGCGGAGAATAAGAGCCGACGATGGGGTCACTCAGCAATGGATTCGCGGAAGGATTCTCAGATCTGAATTCGGAATTCCCAGCGTCCCGAAGTATCCTGCCTTCGTTCTACCGTGAAATAAGTCTGGGACCTCGGAGCCCGCTCCGTAGCTGACTATTTGCACTTAGCAACTAGTGGCGTGGCACCTAGGTGCTCTCAACTAAAATACTACGTTCCATCGAGTGCCTTTTACGTGGTAAGGCAATGCATACATTTAAATGTTAAATCTTTTCTACGCAGATACGGTCGTTTAATCGTACGGAATGTAATAGCGACTGTTGTACCGACGCTGTTCCCGCTCTTTCATTCTGCTGTTTCAGCTCGTTTCGATCTTCTCGTCGATAGCGCAGGAACAGCACGGTACTTTCACGAACGCATAAATATTAACGATTGCGTCAGTGACAATTTATGAGGAAGTAATACGAGCCAATTAAAGTTATCTATTTTAGTGGATCATTATTGACCATCGCGTATTCGTTGCCACTAATTACGCAATATTCCCCTACTGAAATATAATTAATTATGCCCCAAATGGTTCTAATGAAATTCTTCTACAGATAAGCGAGATTCATGCACGCACGTGCGTGCTAGCTTAATCAATAATTATTATCCGGAAAATTATTCTTTCTCGCCGATACATTTCACTGTGAACGCGCGATTGTTATATCGTAGTACCCTTTTACCCGATGACGTTTCAACTATAGAGAAACATAATCTCTCTGTGGAAATGCAATATTTTTTTAATCGTCTCTAAAACCTTTAGACAAACAATGGATTATACACTATAAAAAGGACACCGCTTGGTGTGTTTCTCACTGAACAAAGTATAATATAGTGGCGATGTTTCATTATGATTTTACGAAACATCAGTAACCCAGCACAAAGCGTTATTTTCATCTAGCCAGAATATTTTTTGCACTCTTGAATATTTCGTGCAATTCAAACGTTCCGCGTTCGCGTAGCGTAATACCAAAACGAAGCAAGAGGAATTTCAGTGAATGACATTGGACGAAACGTCCAAAATGAGAAGGAAGGGAAACTCGTTGCAAAAGGAAAGAAGAATCGCGGAAAGTGCATCCGTCTCTGTTTACAAGATGAGCATCGCTGGTTGTAAATCATAGAGCACGATAGGTAGCGCGACCGCGCGTGCTACAGGGCGAGGATGAGATGCAAGAAGAGGAATGTTCGTAAGATGGGCGAGGGCAGAGGGCAGAGCAAGCAAGTCTGTTGGGAAATAAGGAGGCAAAGTTAAGCTCTCATACCCTTCTCCATCCCGCCGTTTCTTGCCCACGGCAAATAGCTATATAACCCTACTATATCCCATCCCTATCGCGCTAACATTACATCCGTTCCAGCTAACGTGACGAAGCTACCCCTCGGGGTGACGTAACCACCATCGTTTATCTATTTCCCTTATACGGTCAGATAGTTACAGTTTTCCCATCTCGTGCTTCGAAACGACTTCCATTCTGTTTTAATGATTGTAAGGAATATCCATGATCGTGGCTGACAAATTGTTTTAACGAACCGCGATCGCTGGAATTCGTGTTACCAAGATATTTGATATCCGGTGAAATAAATGGAGATGGTTCATGTTGCGTTTAAAGTAGGTAATTACGACGTGTAAACTTGTAGTGTGATATAAAAGATAGAAATAGGATGCAGTTGGGTCGTTTTGATCGCGTACGATCTTTTCGATTTGATGTGTACGTTCTTTCATGTTTTGTTCGATAATTTTGTTTGTTAATTTCACCATCGATCAACTATTTTTCTTTATTAAAGTGTTGCACATACTTATTATAATCTTAATATACATGGAATTGAAAATTTGATTATTAGAAACTGAAGAACGAATAAGCAACGATTTTCAAAGGCTGAAATAATTAATGAGACATACTTAAAATTTCGTAGATTATGTACTGATATCAAATTAGATCGGAAGAAACAGGGTAAAGGCGATCTATCTTCGTTTAAAATATCACGTACAAAATGAAGTATAGGTTTCACTTATATTTTACAACATTTCGTTCAAGTTAGAAATAATACACGGATATATAAAAAGTACAAGATGATATTTAGAATCTGAATGCTTAGTAACGCTCCTCGTACGTGCCACTGTACCACAGAAGCGTCGCTTCGTGATTCATCTTTACGGTGTGTGTTAAACACCAACGTCCCAGATTTATCTAACTCATATCTGCTGTCCTGCGGAAACGTTTCGCAAAAAGAGCATTTTCTTCCTGTCGCGGCCATTAAAGCTACGTACGTGCTCTTTTTTCTCTGGCGACAATTTCCGAAAATTCTGTCGTACACATGGGTCAGGTGCTTGATCCGCATATGGCGAGCAGGAAAAAATAATATCGCTCACAAAGCGAAACTTTGCGCGCGCACGATTCGCACCTAAATTTAAGAAATGTGTTATTACCACACGAATTACATGTAACTAACGTTCCCGGCGTAATAGCATGTAAATCGATATAAATCGTGGCAATAAAATTTATAAATAATATCATATTGAGGTCGCGTGCTGTGATATTGTTTCTGGTGAACAAGATATACGTACGGGCGTGCACAATTTATTCGTGCGTAAACTAAATCAGTGTTTCAGAATTGCGGAACGTAGATAAGTGATATCGTGTGTTATTTATTGATTTAGAAATACTGATGAAAAAATCAATAATAGTTCTGGAGAATTGATCAGGTTTCGGGTTCCTGAAATTAATCTTGTTAACCGTATCAGGCAGGGTGTATAACGCGTTTTGTAAGTTTGTAAGTTTTGAAATATTTCATACGTTGCACTCATACACTGTTAAACAACGCGTAATAGAAAAATATTGCATGAAAGAGATTGATTGCGTAGAAAACTCTATCGCTGCAATTAAAGTATTTAGGTATATTTCGCTATTAGATCACTCAACTTAACAAATATCGATGCAATAAAGATTTCTATTTGAGAGCTTTTATCTCGCTTTTTTTTTATACGGATATTCCATTACGTATCTGCTATAAAATTATTACTACAATTAATTACATAAAGGTGTATTAAATTTATATGGGTCGTTTATCGTTATCTAAATATCACAGAAAGTATATTTTCGTGCTATATCATCCGCAAGTCGTAAATAGAGAAAAGATCAAACCGTTCCGAACGTACATTTTAATCAGATAAATCTAATACTAATACCGCTATTTGTCAAGGGCAGTAATCTCTCTAATTGTATTAGCGAAATTATTGTTGTCTCGCTAATTATAAGTTATTTACAAAGTGGCAAATAAGAATTACTCTAACAACGATTACTCGAATAAATTTTATATTAATTCCCGTATGCAGAAAAGGATCCTCGTTCTGTCCACCTAAACCAAATGATCTTCTTCTCGTACTCATCCTATGATACATTCTGTGCTACTGCACCATTACAGAGAGTTTCCTGCTTGCCATCGTAGAAATGTCTGTAAATATTTTAGTTGAAAACTTTGGAAATTAGAAAGCGCCAGAGACAAGGCAAGATACTGTCCTCTGGAAGCCGTTTAAATCGTTCCTCGGTAGCGTGACAGGAATATGACGAATATCAGATTATCAGAGCGATATCATGCGTCGCGTGAGCGTCGCCTCGAATCTTCAATAAAAATCATGATATAACGTCTCGTTTACGTGTCTCTTGGTAACACACACGCGTGCTCGTGTCAACGAGAATGCCACAAACCTTAACAACGGCGTTGCCTCCCACACCACGCAACGTTTCTATTCTTCGAAATCTTATTTAGACGGTAAAGTGATACGGTGCACGATTCTTGTCGCAATATCTCATTCGCGACGATTCGGCGTGCAGGAACGTCTCGCTCGCGGATTTAATACGCGGAAACGGATCTGAGCCTGGAAATTGCATCGTCGCGAGGCGCACACCGTGGAAACGGGAGACGTTCGACGTCCTTTGTGGCTTCTACCGCGCGAATATTTCCACGTTAATCCGATTAAGGAAGTCACTTTAACGGAAAGGAATGAAACTTCAGTGTCTTGTATTCGATGTCGCCGAAAGGGTGAAACGAAACACGGATCCGAATGTGTAAAATAGATGTGAAAGTAGCTGGGAGGATTGCGATCCAGGTGAAACGGAAGATAAGAAGAAAGATAACATTGAGAGTATTACGACGCAAAGTACGTGTGTGAGATTGACTCAACAGTTTTGGGCGCTTTTCGTCTCGCTTTGCTGGATCTTGTGTAAAAAGCTGCGAGCAAGTACGTTTCTCTTAGGCATCTTCGTCGAGATTAGAAAATTCCAACAGCATTTTCTGCACACGACTTAACAGATCGGTTAAACACTGTTGCTGTCGTATTACGAAAATATTAGATACGTATCATCTTTCTTTCATTTTATTTCTTTCTCGTTATGTTATTGCGGTTTGTTAACACGCGGACGGTACACGCATATGACGTATTATTCGTTTATGAGAATTATTAGTTGCGAGATTTCGAACGAAAGATTTAAAATGGAAACGAATCACGAGTTTAATACGCGTGTCGCAATCCTTTCCAAACTGATTAACCTGGAAGCTGTTTGTATATCACTTACAAATTACAAAAATACAAATCGTGGAGAATATTCTAGCATCCGTCACCAAAACCAGTCACATAGAATTTTCACGATAATCTTTGGACCACTGCCACACACACACACACCAATAACTTATTGCACATGCAGAAACACACTGTATTCCATAATATCCAACAAAATATCCTGTTTACGGATCTATCTATGCACAAAGTGCCGAGAAGCAAACCGCGTCATTGCAAATAATAACGCGACCAGTCCTTGGCGTTTCTTTATCCGGTTGTTAAGAGAAATAACCGAACGAAGCACCTCTTCGACACGACCGATAGGGACAATGTTGCGTGAAGCACGCACTAGAATTCACGCGACTCCTCGTGAGCTTGCCGACCGAACGTCTGCTCGGTTTTCTCATTTTACGTGTAGGCGAGGTGGACGTGTATGTATGCGAATGCACGTCACCGGTCCCCTACGCGGCGTAACTTTCATCGCATGTATGCTCTGTGTAACGCTAGAGGAGGAAAAAAAAAAAGACGTGTAAAATATTTCACAGACCTGAATTTCACAAGCTACCGTCAGGTGGACCCTGTCCACGGACTTTGATTGCCATAGAGCTACACGTCGAGTGCATTGTGAGACCAGTGGCACAGCGTAAACAGCCGCCGGCCAGTCGCTGTCGACGAGACGGAAACGTTTGAGGGGTCCTTTGTGAAAAATTACACACCGCCGTCGATATTTTCGAGTTAGGCTGCAAACCTATCGTTGGCAAACCCGGTGTTGATGTTTATTTTGATGCAGCTAACATCCTTGCGCGGATATTGATTTTGATGTTAGCTAACCGGCCCGGTGAAAGTTCCTCTGCATCCACGTGCGTCCGAAGAAACAGTTTTACTGTTTTTCTACCAAATGTATTTACGTTGTGCTGTTGTTAATCCTTCTACGACCATGTCGATATTAGAGTCGAGTAGTGTCGAACAGCAGTTTTTAAAAACACATCTTTTATACCAACAACCAAGTTTTCGTATTTATGAAAAACCAGCTTGCCTTCTTTCACTTCTTGCGTTATTGCATTAAAATCATAAGACATAGCATCAAAATTACCAAAAACATATATAAGACACGTGCAAAATTATTATTGCCGCACTTGTATCTATTTCACAACAAGATGCACGAAATTTGTTATTTAAGGGTGAAAGACTCGTTTCTCGTAAAGAGACGAGTATTTATTATATCGATATATTGACACATCGATGGATAATTGTTATAGCAAGTATATCTTATGTCATAATGAAAGATTAGAAACCGCGTGTTAAATTTATAGACTTATTGCGCGTGAAGAGCTTGACGTTTGTTCATCACGTTGCATTGATTTTACCCTCGACGAATTTGAAGCGCATGTAGTGACATGGTATGATGGCAGAGAAGAGCAGTTAGGGGTGCAATAGTTTCGCGGTGTCCGATTATCAAAGGGCTGTAAACTGATCCATGAGACCCACGATGAAGTCGGATCTGGTTACTTTGATATTAAATTCTCCTTTTAAACCTTACGCCTGCCGTGCATTGCATCTAACCACCGCGTTAATTTCAAAATCCTTTACTTTGGAGCGCTGGAATCATTCTCAAGCTTTACGGCGAATATCAAGCTACAAATATTCATTAACCGTTAGACGGCGAGAGATTAATATTGCAGTGAAAAATGAATTAATGGCGGCTTCGCAGAAAGTAAACTGAACTAATCGAAGAAAAATTAACCGAACCCTTAATGTCTCTTCCATGAAAATATTTCCATAACGGCCGAACAATATAGTCCTTGGACGACGAGAAAGAATTTCAAACAGTTGCATTTCCACCTTTTCTAAACTCATACGATGTATCCACGAAAAACTTCACCGTGCTCTATGTCAAATTATTCAAGCTGCTCCATGTACACTGACTCCTAAATAAGTCCAGTCGGTAATGTTCTACAAACACAGAATATCATGTTCGTAAAATGATTTTGCAATGAATCGTGAAATATGAATGCGTTATGAGACCGTTTCTCTTGGCCTGATCGAGGCTCGACATTACTTTTCCATCAATCATAAACCTAGTAACATTGTACAAAAAGTAACGACATACTTGCATACAGCGGCTAGTTGAAAAATGCCACGTTAAACGAGAGACCGTGTATGATTCTTTCGACACAGGTGGAGATTCGCATAGTCGATAAACTAGTGTAAATGAAGCATGATTTATTCGCATGACAGAAAACGAGGAGATTACGTCGTAATTTGGCGAACTTCTACCGCGTCGTAAGAACTCTTCCGTTTCCGTGCTCACTCGTACTAGAATCCGAGCCTATGCATTAATTCCAGTCCTAAAAATAATGATAGCGTGCCTCAGCTAGGAATTCCGAAAGCGAAATGCTAAGGGGCCTAGATTCGTAAGGGGTGAACGCGCGAAGTGGAAGAGCGCAAGGACCGAACAAGGAAGACGGAAGAAGGGACAGGCACGCTCGCCGCATTACTTTGTACAAATAACGCACGCCGCTGTAATTTGCAAAATTCCCGTTATTTTACATTTTAAACTAGAAAATAAAACGGCCTGGCTGGCGGCTGCTTATCCGCTCGGCGGGATCTCGATCCTATCGCCTCCAGTCACGCTTACCCTGCTGCAAGCAAGCCGGCCACGACTGCTCTGAAAATTACTGTACTGCCCGTACGTAGCGTGAGGATTATTTTTTTCTCCCTTTCTCTCTCTCTCTCTCTCTTTCTCTCTCTTTCTCTCTTCCTATGCCACCCTACGCACGCCACCCTGCCCGCGTGTCCTCGCTACCCTTCACCCTCTTTTCGCCTCTCGAGCTCGCCTCTCTTCTGTACAACGACGAGATTCCAAATAGATAGCGGAGCCTCGTGTAGCCGCGCGAAAATTTCAAATCTTATCAACCACCCCCGAGGTTTCCCACCTTATCAACATAGGGGCGTCGCGATACTGGAATTCGCCCGAAAAAGCGAATACTGGCGTCATCTCGCGGACGTATCGCGAACTACGAAAGTTACCCCTTCGTTGGAGGGGTTGTAGGGGTGAGCTTAAGCCAACCTTGGAGGGGATCGCGTAGAAAGAAGTGGGGGTAGCCTGTACAAGTCCATGTTACACTCGTCGAAACTTTGGCTTTCTAGAGTGGACGCTAATCGAGTTTCTCGTACACGACAGAGTTTCACGAACGTTTTTAATTTATCTTCAATGTTCGTTTTAAAAGCGACCTCTTTTCATATTGTAATACAATTTAACTCGTACAAATAGCGTAATACGTGTGCGACAATGCAGAAATAAAGAATAAGGTATGCGAGTATACGACGATCCATTTTACTATTGATCATGGTGAATATTTTTTTTTTGATAAAATTCATACACTTCATAATTGCAAAAGCAACGCTTTTTCATCACTTTGCATAATCGTAGCTACGATAAAGTACGTTTCAACTATTCAAATTTATGAAAATTTCTACTGTACTAGTTATTATGCTTTGCACTATACTATGGAGAAATTGAAATATATTTAATATATACCATATAGTAGTGGTATATATGGTATAATATATTAAAATTAAAATTAAATGTACCACTACAAAAGCCATCCTTCGATTGGAAAAAAAGTTTGCCTCGTGCAGAATGGGCTAACTGCCGGTTTCCCCACCACCGGCCTCGAAGAACCGGTGGGGGTGAATCGATACAGCTGCGATACAACGAGTGAAGTCTCGAAACTCAAAATAGGAATGCGCACGCACCCCCTTCTATCGGCGCTCTATCGAGCCTTGAAACAATGTAACAGCCAGCGAATCATTTCGTCGCGAAGAGGTGACTCTTTCAACTCTATTCGCAACACGTATATTTTCACTGTTAACAAACGTCATTTCCAACCATCTCGTAAGTGTTCCGTTTGGATTCTCCACTACGTTAACGGGTGCTAATGAAGTGTTGTAGCTGCTAAGACGTAGTGGTCTATATCTATAGCTTCTTTACATAGTTACATTCATTCACGAATTTGGTTCATTCACAACTACGAGAAGTACGTGAATATAACGAAGTTATGCACGTTTCGCAGTTTAGAGTAACAAGATAACAGGATCTTTAAGTACCGCTGGAACGTTAGTACGTCTGATGTACCGTCAAACGTAAATATCGTATCGTCACTCGCGGATGCATTTCTTATTTACATTTACTATATTTACTACAGTTTCTCTTAAACAACGGACATCGGAAAGTAGTAAAGTTTGGAGATTTCTATTTCACAATTAGAATTACGTGCTCTTTGTACAATCGGAGATGCACGAAAACGGATAGGAAATTTATAGATGCATGTTCAAATATTCTTCTGGTGTTTACTGCTCTCTGTGTTCTTAGACATTCTAATAAGCGCTAGTACATTTTCGATTTCATGCATGGTAGATTAGAACAACATAGTTTCTACGTTCTTTTATAAAACTGTACAGATGTAACCGAGATCAATATGTTCTAAATTCAAACTCTTTTGTTTTAACGGCCATTTTCATTGTCATTTGGCAAACGGTTTCTGAACGTTAATACCGATTTCAATCGTCGTTTAAAAATAGCTACCAGGTGCTAGTTTTCACTATAGTCATCTTCTAGATCTGATTCTTTTACGTTCAACGAACATCATATATCCTATCGCTACTTTTTACTTCACGATGGCTGGTTGACGTTATCGTAACAAAAACGCTAAACTATACATTATTATAAAACGTACATGTATATATCGTAACCATAAAACGATTATAAAATTGTATATTTAATTTCAAGTAACGTGATACCAATAAAGAGCCGAATAAATTTTCTTTCACGGAAACGTGAAGCGTAACTGAAAATAACTAAAATTATTGGTTGCGCGTAATTTGATAACTTGAAATGGCTGTAACCATTCGATTATCACTGATATTAAGTAAATTATAAAGAATGTAACAGTTTCATGCCAGTTTTACAGAGCGTTTGATGGTTACGTACCTATACATGCATTGAAATCACAAAGTTTCCTTCGCGCGGTGCATCAAACTCGAGGTATAACTAAAGCAAAACTTCTTAAAAATTAATCCTTAGGTCGTAGAAAAGTATAAAATTGCCATTACTCTGAATTTTTACTAAAACTATATCAAATAAGTCGTCTTTGTTTAACAAAGAGAGAATCTGATTCCAAAAATAATTTTCTACGCGCATACGCTACTATCTACGAAAAGAAGTCTACGAGAATTATGCCTCAGTGTTATCGCAATTGTTATATTATTATTAATGCAATTTTAAACGAATCTATTCATCAGCACACTATAGAAAACTTCTCCAGTCGATGAAAACATTTGAACCAGCAATGTCAAAGTCAATCACTCTCGCTGAGTGAAAATCCGTAGCCCGCTAACGATTCCTGAATTACCTTTTTAGCTAACTTCACGTTCGTTTCGACCAAAAATACGTCTTCCGACGTTTCAAGAGTATCCACGCGTAAACGAGAGACGTTTTAAGAGAGTTGGCGTAAAACGAGAAACCACGCGCGTCAATAACGATTCTTCCCCGTTCCCCTCAAACTCAAGAAATTTTCCAACGATAGAAAAACACGAGTCGCTCGAAAATCAGCCGAGACCGCAGCAAGATGAAGTACAGACATCCGGAATCTCGCCTCGTTCGAAAATTAATGCACACGTTGCTATCCGCGAAAGGCAAGCCTCCCTCAGAAACGGAACAGAGCTACGCTTCGAAAACACGATTCGAAGGCAAAATCATGGATTCTGCGAAACAGGAGACAGCGGACAATGGGCAGCGAGATCCCGGGGGAGCCATAGCTGGTAGCTGACTCTCGCGTGATCGTAGTTGCTTAAAATGTCAGCTCGGAACAACGGTACAACTTTGAGACGCATGGTCCGGCTCCGGTCGAGATTTAAGGTTTAACCGTTCGGCACATCGTAACAGAAATGGAAGGTTGGCAATCCAACGGGTATCGATGGATCGTTGGATCATTCTGGATCGATCGACTTTTCACGGAGTGGCCTGACGGGACTGTAAAAGGGGATGATGGGGTATACCTATGGGGAGTATGTCGGTGCACATCGTATAACGTACATGGTATGCTGAAGGGGCGAGAGACAGATTAATGTGACCCCGTCACTGTTCGAACAAAGCTTCGCACAATGGCCGCACACCGGGGACACTGGACGGCTGCATTGCGTGGGACGGGGTTTGATGTTGTAGGGGGTGAGGGCCCGGGAGGGCACAGAAGGAAGGGGCTTGACTGCACTGGATATATTACCCGCCACTCGCGGCTATCACCAATGAGATTCAATGCGCGATCACGTACGCTCTCTACGATACCTGCAAAAGTGTTGTCCGTTTTGTCTCTCTGTCCTTCAGTTCAACGCGTTTCCATTCTACCGTGATGCTTCGTACTTCGTCATGACTGTCGATGCTTAATCCGTTTGTTGTTCTTGGACTCTTTCATTTTATTCAGAATTTTTCTGTATTTTTCCGACTACGCTTTTCGCAATTGTTACATCACGCTCTCGAAGGATTCGCGCCAGGTAAATATATCGCGGTGTTTGAACGTTGTTGTACATGCGAATGACTGTATTGCTTGGTAATCTATATCTGGCGTTTCTACTCCTCCGATGCTTTTTGCTGGACGCGCAACACACGCATACACACACGGACATATACATACACTTGCGAATTAAACAAATTTAAAACACGTTGCTCCGAAAGCAGTTGTAGAGTTTCGTCAAAATTATTTACGAGGGAAGTTTCAAATATATTCCTACGAAGATTAAATCTTCGAGAAGAACTGTCCAACTGTACATCTGCTAATTACTCTTCTCAGCGGTCAACCACGTCCGCCTTTCGGCTATTAAAACATAAATCGGTCCAAAGCAAATTTCCAAACCATATTCGATTGATCAATCGAAACAGAAAAAACAAAGTTATCGACGGACCCCGACCGCCGATTTCCCGATCCTAACTTCGACAAGCAGCTGGCAAGAGACACTTAAAATCTCACCAGATCGATACACCGTCTCGGTAATTTCTCGCAGATAGGTGAACGAGGTGCACGGAAAACGAAAGAGACTGTGCCGGATAACGTAGCAACATCTGCGAATAACAAAACGAGGAGCGCTGGTTTTCCGAGAAGATCCGGCCAGCGGAGATCGATATATCTGACGGTAATCGTTTTTTCACGGAGATAAAGGAGACAGGCCCGTGTGTACGGTCTGTATTTTCACGGAGGCTCCATTAAATCACTGGAAAATCTGTTCCATCGTGAGTGCCATGGCTGTCACGGCGCTGCAGAATAAAGAGGGGCTTATTATAAGCGACGGTAATTCTCGAATAAATAACCGCGGTCTTGCACGAAGATCGAGAAGGGGACGTCGGGGTAGAGCGGCCGAAGAAGAAGGTGAAAGAGAAAGAGACAGAGAAGTGGTAAGAGGAAGTCGCGGCGGAGACGAAGGAAAAGGAGCTGGGGTCGTAGGTGGCTGATTTATTTCGGCGCCGCAAAGATCTGGATCCGCGTACGTGCCCCGTGCCTCAAATTACCAACTTATAAACTCTCGCTCCTACCTTCGCCCACTCTTCCCTCTCATTTTCTCCTTCGTCGTTCCACCGACGTTTCTCCCTATCCTCGGTCCACGAGGCGTCCTTCTTTGCACCCTCACTCACTCCGTTCTCGGCAGGATCCTCTATACATCACCGCCTATTCATCGGGGAAGGTGAGAAAGTAATGCGCGACTTCGTCGACTCGTTGACGAATTGAGAAAGGTCAGATTGTGCTTGCGGATAATCTAAGATATTTATGGAACAACGCGGCCTACCTTACTGCCTTGGATCGCCGGAAATCATCGTGAGTCGACGACTTATACGGTCTCCGGAACGTCTCTTACCTGAAAGCAGATTACTCACGATTAGGTCGTTGAAAGGCTCCCGCGATGACGCGAGACAGGTTACTTAAAGAAATCGATTCTCTGCGCCACGTTGGCCCAGCGTTTGCGATAGTTATTATTGTGTTACACGTGCCAATCTCTTTTTTTGGCTTCCAATTCTCTTCTATTCTATTCTATTCTACTATACGATTAACTCTATCAAGTTTGGTCCATCAAATCGAATAACCTTGATGCGAGAGATTGGTTCTGGTTTCAATAGTCGGAGAAATAATAGCGCGTATAAAAACGAACATAGCGTAGGAAGAGTGAAATAGTTGATAGGATCAAAGCAACTTTTTGTACGCGAAACGAACACGTCGAACTTCGCCAATCGTTGGTCGAACATCGTGTTCCCTTAATACTGGTAGCAAGTCTACCGTGCAGTATTTCGTCAAATATTAAATACACAAAACTATGTTAGATAACAATGGAAAATTTCTACAAAAGAAACAGTTCGCGTGAATTATTTTCACTTGCGTGCATGCTTTAACGAAAGATCAATAGTCCTTTTGTACAGCTGTTGGCGTTTCATTTCGTTGTGCAACTTGATGAATCTTAATCAAGTCGGGAGTTGAAAGGAAGGAAAAGGGGATAGAGGAAAGGGAAAAGGTAAGTGAAAGACAGAGAAACATGACGACGTTAAACGAAAGGGTGAAGCAAGGAGCAGGTCGAGCAAAATCGAAGTTTCTTTTTTTTTTCTGGCAGCGTTAGCGCATTTAATTTATCTGACGATAATGGGGCGAAGACGATATAGCGAACAGGAGAAAAAGGACGACCGACCGAGGGACAGAATCCCTTATTAAAATTCATTAATTTCGCCCATCTATGAAAGTTTCATTTTCATGCAAATCCGAGGAATAATCCGGCGGAAAAAGAACCAAATCGGATGACTTTGGAAGAGTTGCAGGGTCTCTGCAAAAATTTGTTCGCGTTCAGAGACAAACACGCCAGCCCATAAAAATCAACGTCGATAATAAAGGTAACCTGAATATGATAAGCATATTTTAAAACAGACAGGTATTCCACTGCCTTCATGTTCCATGTATTTTGACAACTGATTGCTCCTATACATATGTATGTACATTCAGTTAATTATCAAGCATATATTTGTCAACCCTTCGTTTAAGTTCATTTTCCAACGACACGATGACAAAAGCTCGACGAAATTATTTCGTACGACGTTAAATAAAGTTTGTTGAGACGCTTGCATCGAGCACGAGGTATCTTGCTGAGAACAATCGGTTGCAACAATCTAAGATATACAACGGTTCGGTATTCGAATTTTTATGGAACCTCCATTGCCTTTATAGAATCTTTTGTACGTAATATGCTCAACTTATGTTAAAATTTTTACGTGATTTAGTATTTGAAAAGATCCAAGATTACTGAATATTTAAACAATTTTAATATCAATTTAATCGATCTCTATTTGAGTAAATGAAATTTAATATCGAGAAAGTGACCGGTCTGTCATCCGACGATTCCATTGCTAAGACACCGACGCTCTGATTCAAATAGGATGATCTATCTTACAATAAGTGGGCCAGGTTTCTTTCTAAATATCAAAATAACAGCTTGCAAGCAACAAATCCTATATCGAAAATCAAAGAAATCCTATATTAAATAGGAAAGCTTGCCGAGACGTTAAATATGATACGTAAAAGTGAAGATATTAATCTAAAAATCTCACAATGGCCTGAAATTGTTTCTTCGTTATCTGTTGCACGGTTGCGTAACCGCTCTAACCAACTTCGATTCCCGTGGGACGTTACTAAATCAAGCGCGGCGACCGCGAATTAATAACCCGTAAACTGTGCCGGTATTAATTCGTTTAAACAGTAAATACATACATCGAAACGCGGGACACGCTCGATCAGATTTGATCCGTGGTAGAGTCGGGCCAGGGCTACGGACTCCGGACAAATGGACGTGACAGAAATCTGGCGCGGCGGGCAATGAGCGATCACGTGTTCCCAAGCGGTAACCTCAGAAGGAGCGAAATTTTCCGACCGACAGCCACGTCAAAGCGATTTGTCGTCGGGCTTCCGGAGAGAAATGCGAGCCGCCTCCCCTGTCCGTAGACGAAACGACCATTTCCTATGTCTCGAGAGTCGCCCTTGCCCCGTTTTTCTCCGCTTCCTCCGCTTCGCTGTACCACTTCCGCCGACCCGAACTTCCACTGTTCCACGTCTTTCGTCCCTCCGTCCTGCTATCTATCGGTTGTTATTTATTTAGAACGAGGGGATGAATGGTAGCCCCTCGATACCGAGCAGACCGCGCCACCGATCGGCTCATGCAGCCTTTTTCCACGATATGTATATACACGCCGCAGATGACGGTTTATCGCGTTCATGCAACATTAGGCTTCTCCGTTATTTACCGTGTTTTCGTCGTTTTTCTTACTCCCAGTGCAGGCCTCTCTTTCTCTGCCTTCTACCACTTTAGTTCAGCTATGCTAACACATTCTTCTAGACCAACCAGCGGAATTTCAGGCAAATCTGTAGCCCGATACGTTCGTCTTATTTATATTCACGTAGTCCCAGAGATTTCTGAAAAGCGATCTTGTACGTATTAGAAATCGGTAACTCTGGTAGCAATATGTATATGACAATCAGTTCCGGACTAACTGGAAGCGAGGATATTTCAGGGTAACGTATAAGATCTGCGTTTTCGCTCGCGTTATTGTTCTTATCGAGAGAGAGAGAGAGAGAGAGAGAAGGATAAGATTTAATTCCATGAAATTGCGAGGGAACGGTGAGGGCAGACGTGATACTTACGTACGTACATATTTCTTTGGTAACGGTATTTAACGCGACTTTCCAAGAGATTTTACGTTCCACTTCTAGTTCAGCCTCCGTTAAGCGGGTTAAAAGTTTTGCTCGCCTGGACGTCGGCAGACACGCACAACGATTATCGCGAATAAAGCGCATCGAAGACTTTCCTCGTGGGTTTCTTTCGGCTGGCGTTAAAGAAACGCTATTAATCACCAGCCAGCAGCGAAGTTTCGGTTTGCAAGAGCACGCGCGCGCTCTCGCTTTAGCCGGCGGACGATGTTTGCGTAGTATTTTGTCATTTAGCCTTGGAGAGATCGCGGCCCGATCAAAGCTCGCAGTGGCGAAATGCAATTTGGTTTGCATATTTCGTGCTACGATCGATTCTCGACTCGGTGCGCGAGTGAACGTTCGCCTGCCGACTTTCTGCTCCGGCGATTATGTTAATACGGATAACGAAGGTAACACACAACTGCGTGCCGCGCAGGGCGTGTGCTGGATGTATTTTTCGAGCGCTTTTTCTTTTCTCCCTTCTTTATACGCAGCCCTCCACAAAGTCTCGTCTAGGCGGCGTGCATAAAAATATGCGGACCTTCGAACCGGCATGAGTTCACTGCATAATCATGCAGTCAATGAGCGCGAACGAGCTAACCATGCGAAAAAGGAGAGCGAGGAGAAAAAAATTTATGGTCTAGCGTATCGGGCTCGATATCATTCCAGAGCCGCGTGCTAACCTCCGTGATTCTTCTCCCGTACAGCCTTTCGAACGATCAGCCGTTTTGTTTAAATAAAAGGGGGCCGAGGCAGAATTTATGAGACAATCGAGGCAATGATTTCTGATTGCAGGCTGAATGAGTGGAACGTGCAAAATAAATCTTCTTGCAAAGCGATAACTTTCCCCATTCGTTTAACGTTCTATTTATGTAGAAGTTAATAGTTGTTATTTCCAGAATAGTATCTACTGTTATAAATTGTGACGAGAATAGCGATTTTCCAGTCACTTAAGATTTTCTAAGTATTCTAAGTTATGAACACAGGTATATATTTAGGATAAAGCTGGAGCAATAGTCTTGAAATATTTGATCGAATTATAATTTGCCATTTCCACATCTTGATCCCATAAATTAGATACGTTCGAAGAAAGTAACCTGTTCAGATACCGTAAAATAATTAGATTAACGGTAAGATATAACACTGGAAATGCAAATAAATTAGACGTTGTAGTTCGTTTGATCACGCTGGAAACCAGGATTTCATTAATTAATGGATTCGTTTATTGTAAATGCAACGAAATTTCAGCTAGATTTCCTAACGCTGTCCCAAATACGATGAAATTTACTTGTCCGTGCATGTTTTATGATGGTATGTACGAAGTATTCGCCCGTTAGTTGCAAATATTTACCTTCCCTCTCGTGGTGCATTTACCGTTGTCCATGTTCACAGCACTGTTAGCGATAACAGAGCCTTTCTGTTTCTCGCTCTGCAATTGTATTCAAGTATGCGAAGCCGGTTTATGTGAAAACAACGAGAGGTGGAAGAGCACGAATACAGCTTTATTGTAAAATAACGTGCAGGAAAAATTGATATTCATCGAGCTTTACGACGTAGCAATTGTTTACAGAATTGTTGCTTACAGTCGTACAGAATTTCATCGTCATTACGCAATAGTACTGAAAAGAAAACTTAAAGATATCAGCTATCAAATAGAAATCTCATGAATATTCACGTGACTCTTATTACGTAAACGTAGTTCCTTCATCTTCGATGCATTTTCCAGTGGCTAAGACTCTCTAAGATCCCTGAAAAAATTCACGTAACGTCTTCAAATATTCTGAATCAAGATAGTCATAAAATTATTGTCGAGTAATCTGTTTAAATGTATTACGTGGTAAACAATAGAAAGTAAAATACACACAGAGGTGGAGTAAAAATATTTGAATTAACTCGGACACCAAGTACTCGCGTTTACACAGCGAGGGTTCGTTTTCGGTCGACTTTGTCCTATGCAAACGGGTAACCGACGTTTGAAGACGTTGCTTCGTAATTACGGTAAGAAAGAACGCAGGATGGATTGTCAGCGCGAGTTCTGTCCGATTTTTTGAAAAACGAAGGCGGTCGTGAGCAGAAGACAGGTCGATATAGCAGAGACTGTAACTCTTATCGCAAGGAAGCCGGCGGCGGAAGAAGAAACATCCCTCGTAAATATAGAAGGTATAAAAGCTACCCTTTTGATGGAGTGGGCTTTTAAGGGTCGGCCTGGTATCGGACCGTTCGTTCACCGCAGGATGACCAGAAGGATCGAATGGAGAGGCCGAAGGGTGAGCGGTCTGTGGACGTAGGATACCCGGCGTGCTTAACGACCATCGCTTTACGGGTTTCGTATTTTGTTTAAAATCTAACCATAAAGTGGCCATCGGTTCTAACCGTACTGTGGCATTCGCCATTACCAGTTTTAATGCATCATTACACTACGTATATACCTAACCTACATTCCCTATCAGCCGCTGATAGCATAGGATATGAGGCTAAAGAAGATATTCTGTAAAATGGGGTTTCTTTCAAACATCGTTAAGGTTCGTTTTAATGAAATTGCTATTTATTGCTGAGATATCGCGCGGAAACGTTTAATCGTGTATCGTAATAAAGCTGACGTGATCGGAGTAGACCGATGGTCTAGGGGAAATTATCTTTTGGTATCTTCATTTAGTCGTATCTTGTGGAGCATTACGTAGTCGATTCCATAAAAAAATTATCATCTACGAGGAAATACAAAATATAGGAAAGTCATCTATGATCTGCAAATAATTAATTAGATGCTTTGTTCTGCAAAATATGTTTCACGAAGGCTGTCGACACAATTTTTGATCATTTCTCACGAAATTTAATAAATACATTGCATATAACTAATGGAATTATTCTCTTTGTGTCGAGCGATTTTTTTTTATTTAACGAAGGAGTAAATTTGTACGTGAAATAGTATGTTCGAAACAGTCTTCTATTTGTAAGTTCTAACATTTATATCTTAAAATCTTGCATACGTGTACGTGTATACGCAGCTACTGTTTATACGAAGAGAAAAAGCTATCGCAGTTGCTTCCATTTTTATTCCACATATATCTTCGTCTATTTGTCTCGTGAAACGATTTCTCCAGATAGTGTATGATGATAGAAAGCATCATCGAAATTCAGAAGGAAGCGTCACAAGGTATTCCCATTTCCGGCGCGCTTTCCCGCTCATATGGTATATAAGGATATCAACGAGGCGATAGAGCTGTTCCCGCCTGGGGTGAATAACTTATGTTTACTCGCATAAATTCTCATATTCGGCGTCGCTTAAACATTCGAAATTCGATCGAATCCAGGGAGTTTAATATTTCCAATCATTCCTATTACCTCGTATTTCCCAATAATTCCCCTATTGTAACCCATCGCTTGATGTATAGTTATGAACAATGCGGTATTGTAGTTGGAATTATATTTAATCAAATACCGAGATAATGAATTTCACTGCAGTTCACGTTTTACTAAGCTCGATCGTATTGATTGAATACAGCCGAAATTTGGCTCGAATTACTAATGTTAAATAGTAAACCTCAGTATCTTTTATAGAATTATATAACTTATCGTATTTTTTATTTATTTAAGAGATATTAATAGGGACGCTGCGAGCGAAAGTGGACTAATCCCAGTGCTCGACGAACTAAATAACCCAGCGTCTAAAATAGATGTGGGCATAAAATATTCAACGTGCTCGATTTCGTTATAACGTATAATTTGTACGATTAATACAGTTTACTCGAATATATTAGAGCTAAAAACTTACATTTAGAAAGATACGTTTACTCGCTGACTTACAGTTACTTTATTTTTGCTCCGATATTTCATTCGAAAGGAATAAGCTTCCTAGGAAGCGATACGAGATTCTTTAATTCCAGTTTATACGCGTCCAATCTTCGGAGCGGTAAGAAAAATATTACGTTAATATCCCAGATGCATCGTAAAGGTGACAGACGGACGTATATCGAAGCGGACACACCGGCAAGACATTATATTTTTGGAAAGCAACCAGCCGCTCCGGAGCTTACGGTGGCCATAAAGCTGTTTTATTTCCACCGAGCGGTTTTAAAATTCCACTCCTGAAATGGCGTGCGCGAGGTAAGGGTAGAGCAGCGAGGGAAAGGAACGTACAGACGGCGAAAAGAAGCGAGAACGCGAATCAAGACGACTTCGGAGGACGAACGTACGATCGCAGGCTCGCGAGTAAAAAATATAAATGTTGGCTCCCCTTCTAGTTGTGAATTCGAGAGGGTTGGACATTCATACATATGGGGCCAATTTACAAAAATTATTCAGACACCAGACGATCGTAAACGCGTATCATTGTCGAAGGATTTGAGAGATTTCGAAGAGAACACGAGCGGAAAGACGGTCGAGCGACGAGGAGGAATCGAGTGTTAGGCTTCGTGAAAGATGTAGACACTTGGTTCAAGTATTTCCATTTCGCGAAACAGTGCTACGTTCGAGAAATTCGCGATGAGAAATAGATGACTTCGCTGTGTGCTGAAACGTTCCTGACGTAAAACGAGGACGTAAAAATAAATTCGAGAATCGCACCTGATAATTTTCTACGTTTCGCGACAAGTCGGGGTTAAATTTCCACGCGACCCGAATTAAAAAACTTTTTTTACATTTCGTCCGTCGCGAAAGAACGAAGGACGAACTGCACATTTTTAGTCCAAAAGATACAATTTGAGAAATTTCGAAGAGAAAGCTTTTCACGACATTGAAAAGCTTTGATTCGGTGCCGTACTTTTCAGCAAGTGTACCGGTAAAGTTCAAACAGTTTACTTTTCGACATTTTCATCGGGTTATATCGCTTTATATCTACAAATACACACAACATTTCGTGTGACCGAAATAAAATAATTTTGCGGAAAATTTAGAAAATACAATGCGATGCAAACGACCAAAATTTAATTTAGTTAACTCGGCGTGTATTCATTTACTCTAAATTGAAACATATGTTCATAATACAACCATCAACTTTTAAACACTCTACATAAGGTTTCCCTATTATTTCATGAACGTGATCATTTATGTACAATTAGCCGCAGCTGTACAACCTTTTAGTGATATTCTTTGTATCTTTTTACAAGACGTAATTCACCCAGAAAAAAAATACACTTGACTATATCTTGACGAAAGGATAAAAGAATATTCGTACGGTAAAATATCAAAGTAAGCATAAAGCAGTACTTCGTACTTCACCTTACCTCCCTATTTGTGTATTATATTTCCGGCCATTCAACGCGACTTCCCTTATATTCGTGCGTTGTATAAGGGGTACAGGCAGGATCGCGACCTGTCTAGCATTCAGCGAAACAAGTCAGTAATCGCTTTTATCGCTGATTCCGCTTACACGATGCCCATGGAGGCGGCTCGACGCCTCGCCGTTCTCGCCCGAACTTCCACTAATCGTTGTTACGTAAACTTCGCACAAAACGCGAAGCGCTGTTGTTATTATAACTTTCAATAATCGTCGCCGTATAAATTTGTGAGAAAATGCCCGGCCAGAATGTTATCTCGGCAACTTCGCCGCCTGTATATTCCGCTTCGAATTCATAAGAACTTTCCAAGTCACAGCGAAGCTAGGCCGGGCAATAAATTCATCTATGAAACGGCCTGTACAGCGAGGCAGCACCCTCGTGGTTATTTCAGTTTTCGCCAGTGTGGATTGTTCGGCCGAACAGCAGACGAGGCACGAATGCACTAAATAAATAAAGTAACAACGCGTGGAAGGGCGCAGTGCTGAGACTCGAAAAGTAAACGAAAGAATCGCCGCTGCCATGCGCGCGCGCGCGCGCGCCATAAATGCCGAAGGAACAGAGAGAGAGAGAGAGAGAGAGAGAGAGAGAGAGAGAGAGAGAGGAAAGCTGGAGAAAGAGCACAGAGACAACGATGCTGGTTCGAAAGAAAGGGTGGAACGAAGAAGCGACGAAACCCCGCGGGTCACTCGTCCGACTTTGCGAAATAAAAACTCGCTTTACGGGCAGCTTTTATTGCGGCCTCAACGTTTCTTTTGTATCCCTTTCGTAGCGCGCTACAGTGGCTTTCAATCGGTTCAACGAATACATAGTTTACCAATAGTCTCCTCGGGAATACCGCGCTTCCCTTTTTCCCGACAGCTTCTATCCTCTGCCCTCTTTTGCCTCTTATTTCCCATCCATGTCGTGCCGCCTCTTTATTCCTTCGCTGCTGTTTTTTAACCCCCGCAAACTGAAGGAGAGTTGTCTCTCTCTTGCTCACTGTTCACGATCGTTCTTAAACGAAGCCGAACTCCTGTGATTCTTTGATTCCATCCATTGCGCTTTCTTAACCCACGGAAGTAACTTGAATTGCAGGATTGTTTGAGGCAATTAAATCTTCCTGAAGTAATCAGATTGCCGTTTCTCAGGCAACCGACACTAAAGAATAGCATCGCGGGCGAGATCCGTTCGTGTCGATTACTATCGGCAGAAAAATTAATACTCAGCCGTTCGATGAATAAGCGTGGAAGAAGTTTCGCGGCGTTTTGCATCGGATTCGGGTGAAAAATGTCACGCAATGTAGCATACACGTTGGGGTATTAACCGAATTAAAAGTTCTAAAGAGGATTGAAGATTCCAGAATGAGTCGGTGAAGATGAAAAGGGCGCGTGTATTTCTTCAAAGCTGTATCGTGATTTGTTCGAGTTCGCGACGATTAAGTCAAAAAATTGTATACTTGTAATAATCTGACGATGAAAAAGTCAAATATAGAAGGAAATTCTATGTCATTATCGAATTTCTATTCACTTCGAGTTCGTTTGGATATCGTCTCGCCTACTTCAACTGAAAACGTGTTAAGGGCGCATTGGAAGGGTGCTCGTGATATTCATTAGGCACGCAGATTGGTAATTAGAATTTTCAGCAAAAATTAATTAGTGCAATATCAAGTTAGAGTTACCTTAAATCCAAGCTTCAATTTAACAAATTAAGGAATTGCTCAGTAATTATCTTCTAGACGCTTGTGAAATCCTGAAACTTGAACATGCGTAGACAAATAGGGAATATTAGCAGTGAAGGTTAATTGACGGTGAATGAAAATTTCAATTACTAGGATCTTATCGTTAGCCGAGTTAAAAATTCTTATCTGTTATCATTATTTCACGCATTTTTCTGAAATTCATGATTCCTATAAATAACCTCGCGAGTACTCTTATACGATATGCCAGTTTCACCAAGACTCAACAGATTTGTTGGCACATTCACAGATAGGAATGGTAGATACCTAGCCGAAAAAATTTTGAAGAATTTCTCGTTCCGGTTAGCTTTGATCAAGCGAAGATTAATTTCTCATGGTTAATTTGGCAATTAATTTGCCAAGAGGAAAAGTGGTTCTTACATCAGGTTGAAGGAGGGCCTGTCAAGAACACTGATTGAAATGTAGGGTAGAAAAGCCTCGGGCGGAGGATTCGAGGGTAGAATATCGGGGTGGTTGGGCGAAAGTGTGAGGCGCGCGATTTAAAGTGGCTAACGGCATAGCGTATCGCAAAAATGCCACTTCATTCTAGAAGAACACGTTTGTAATCGCAATAACCTGGACATTCGTAAAATGAAACATTACAAGCATCGAAACGTTTGATATATTCCTTTCTTCAATTTGCTTTGTATAGAAATAATTCCGAGATATCGATATTTTTTCTAAGATATAAATGAATCTTTTTAATGCGTGTCCATTGTTACCACTTTCCTTCTTTTCTTTTTATATCGAACTCGCAAGGTTTTGGGCCAATACACGTCGCAAGAAATCTTCGCTTATCGCGCAAGATTGGAGAATACTTCCGTCAGTTCACTGGAACAACGGGGTGCGCAGGCTGGATTTCAGTGTGACTTTCTTCGTGTTTTTCTGGATGTAATAAACGAGTGGCGTTTGCTGCGGAGTTCGCAATTAAACCCTATATACGTAGCGTACATGCCACATGCACGGAGCACACTCTGGGCGCGGAGGGCAGGTAAAGCCCGTTTGTTTTGGAAATTGCGTTAATTTGCCAAGCGCAGACCGGCTGATTTTGTGAGTGACGTCGCAATCACTGCGCAATCACCGGAAACGAACGAATCGCGGAGGTGAACCACCGTGGTTATGTATCCCAACGCGATCGTGCGCGTGTTGTTTCGCTTTAACAATCGAATTCTTGGAATAGCGATGTCGTGGAACAAAGGATTCCGATAATATTCCTATATACTAGATCTGGAAGTTTCGTGCATCGCGAAATTCAAGATTGTGAGACAAAATCCGCTAAATTCAAGGAATTGCTGAGTTTAGTGTTTACGTGTTTGTACAAAGAAGCGTAAAAATTACGAACATCGAGATTTCGAAGGTAAGAGTTTGGCAATTTGAGATTACGATATCGTATAACAGCGTAATTCAAGCTTTTTTTCAACCAGAAAATTATTTTTATTCTAAATATACATAATAATACTAATGGTATATAGTACATATATAATTTGTGGAAAGTTACATTCATCCTTACGATAAAGAAAGTATATTACGAATTCAAAGTAAATGATGTAAAATAAACAAATATGTTTAAACATTATCACGAACCTACAATGCATTAATCAGTGATGATTATAACGAATAAGTAGCCGAATTTTTTCTAATTCCAGTTGGAATCGAAAATGTCGATATTCGTAATTAAGTTAAAATTATATAATAAATTCTATTCACGCATAAGAAGAGGAATTAACCAAAAAAGGATGCACGGGAACTGTTTAAGATTGTTTGCCAGGTGAACGCATAGCAGATTTAGTAATTAGCATTTTCGATACGTCAAGTCTTGAATACATTATCTCGTGAAAACATCGTTGTAATTACAATGGCGTGGGCAAAGAGTAGGTTGTAATAACGTAGAAGAGAATGTTATGGTAAAATCCAGAGTGTCATCCTAGCAATTAATCATCTATTAATTGGCAAGAAAACGTGTTTGTCATCCTATGAAATTACTTGATCTTCAAGAGACCAGACTATCGGCAAGTTAAACGCCGTTGCTCATTATTTATAATTAATTAATGCCCACCTCTTTGCACGTGAACCACCTACCTTCTAACTTGGAATGCAGTGTATGGTTTTCTTCCCTGTGCTTTTATATGCAAGCGTCGAAACTATACAGTAATTCAACGATGCAAGTGTACATACATGCTATATACAAGCAAAATATATAATTACGAGCAAATTAAACACGCATTTAGATATTATGTATTAAGTATCACGTACGTAAATATTAAACATTATTTAGCAGAACATATACGTAGAATATATAAAATTAAATCGAAATTCGTGTGAATGTAAATCAAGACAGAATCCAAACCGTTATAATATTGCAATTTGAGATAAAATTGTGAGAAATTAATGTTGAATGCTCCTAATTCCGAATGCAAGTCACAGCTGTAATGAAAAGGAAAAAATGTATCTTCATGCTTACCATGAGAAGTTTCTCTTTTAGGTATACGGGTCAGGCGTAAAGGCTTTAAAAATTACACGGGTATTCTAATATAACTTGAATAACAGAAATAAAGGAACGAAGTCGCATTTTCTTTATAATTTAATTTATAATTACATAATCAGTAATTAATATGGTGGCAGCTATAAATAGTGAAATCATGCCTTTATCTGGACTTCCGTAATCAAACTATATTCTATTGAAAGCAGTAAATGTGTTCTGATGCGGTGTAGTGTACGCGTATCTACGCGTGTGTTGCGCTTGTATAATATAAAGTAACCGAAGTGTAATCGAATCTAGTATGAATTTCTCAGTAAAATTGGGAACACCTATGCTTTAGCTGCGGCATATAAATCGCATGGGAAATTTATTTAACTTAGCAGAAAGTTCAGCGTGCAAAATGCGAGGACCGTGTTAAATGCAAAACAGCGGAGGTTTTCGTAACAAGTGACATAATAAGAATTAATTTACTTCAACAGAACGTACAGCGTACGTTCTTGTAATCAATGTACGTACGTACGTTCATCCGCAGTTTCTATGAATTTAATTAGATTAAATAATATGTAAGGTTTGTTAAGGAGCAAAATTGCGCGTAAAACTGATGGTACTGAAAGCAGAATAAATACTGGGATAAATTTTAATGGGGAAGAAAGCTAAAGTTGTACACACAAAGACGAGCAATTTCTTCAGAAGCGTATAAAGATGAAAGCGAAGAATGGAGATCAGATTTTTGAAACATTATTAAATTAATAATAATACAATTAAAATCAAAAATATATTCGCTAATAAATGTGCTACGGCATGACTACTTTACAAGTGATACTTTACAAACGTTAATAGATAATATTATGTGATAATATTAATACTAAATAATACAATAATAACGTTAATAATTCTGATACATGACTAGTTTTAAATATCTTAGAATCGTTAAGATAAAACATCATGCAAAGCTAACATTGTTAAGTAAAATCGTTAATAATTAATATTGACGAGTAACATTTGATTTTTATTTTTATTTTTTAAATATATAGAAACATTTGAATAGAGAAAAAGCTTCGTGCATTATAAGCAAACATATAAAGAAAATATAAAAAGACGAAAATCCAATAAAGTTAGAGAGTGTCGCAACGTGGTCTAAAAACGTTCTGGTTTGCTACATCCCAGACCTAATTAGTGCTCGAGAACCCTACGGACAGTATAATTTATTACCTTCGATTGATCACCGCTAAATAATCTGAACTCAATGTACAGGACATGTGCACATTCATTGCAGAAGGTGATTTTCCATGTTATTTACTCACCATTTCCTTTTGTCTTTTATCCACTAAAAATACTATCAAACTGAAACTAAACTATACATTATCAACATATCTTACGTTTTGAACAAAAAGAAAAATTTCGCAAAATTGCGCGTAAAACTGATGGTACTGAAAGCAAAATAAATACTGGGATAAATTTCAATGGGGAAGAGAGCTAACAAAATGCACTAACATTTACATTAACGAATTATACTAAAACGAATCATACCTACTATTATACTAAATTCATATATCGGAAATCTCTCTATTTTCTACAGCCTAATACTATCGCTTTTTATTTAAACACAATTGACTCGAGTCGCGTGTTACAAGTACCGATCTTTTACTCTCCGAGCAATTATCAGATATCATACACGCATGCTATAAAAATCAATGTCTTTCCGTGACGGACCCTACATTACGATAAACGTAACACACCGCGAGAGTCCCATTCTCGAACTCGACACGCCGGAATAGCGGGGGCGGACACGTTCGAGTGGACACGTGTAACTTATTTTTCAATTTGTACGAACCACCGGCGACCCTATCCGAGGGTATGGTTTTTGCGAAATCAATCACACGTTATTTGCCACCACATGTCCCCGCCGTTAGCAGGACAGACAGAAAGAGTGACGACAGTCACGGGAGGAACACGAGAAAGGAGAACGAGAACAGGATTAGAAAAAGAGAGGTCTACTCATATCGGGCTCGAACACCCGTAAAATCCTGAGTAAAAAGTCTGCAGATTTATCAGAAGGAATAAGTGAACTACGAGGAACACCGTTATCCATTTCGCCAAGAGAACTTTAAAATGTGTTCTTTGTATTATTTAGTATGCTGTTACGACAGTATTTACATAAACATTGTTGCGAAATTGAATAGAAAATTAACAAATTGCGTCAAAACCAATTTGACGGTAGAAACGATAATCTTAATTGTCCATTAGGATCTTAATTACTCAGTCTAATCACGACACACGCAGCTCGGATAAACGAATAACTTTGTATCAGAAAAGATTTTTTATCTTGAACAACCTCTGTTTCGCAACGAGTGGCTTAATTTCGAACGATAAAAAAATAATGTTAGCATGTACAAAGTGAAACAGATTCCCCGATACATAATCGATAGTGGAATAGCGATAGTTCTGTTCGCGGCCATCATTGTTCGAATATCTTCGGTACAAATAAAAAGTGTAACATCGATGAAAGCTTTCGGGTTGGAAAAGTGTGCGCGATATTTGATGGTTCATCGCAACGGCAGCAAGTCAGGGGAAATCTAAAAAGCGAGAGAAAAAAGGAGATGAACGAAGAACACAAAACGTTCGTGAGCACGACCGACACTATCCTCGTACCTCTGTTAGCTCTACACATCGAGGCCCCGCTGTTATTTCAACTCTACGTAAGATAAGATCTTTGCGTTCGCTTCCTCAAAAGCTACTCGAAAGGCGCACCTGTACTTCGTTTCCTTGATGCTCAGATGGATCGTGCATTGTACCTTAACTGCGCGGACGTGTTTTAGGTTGAAAGAATCAAAGGCTAGATTGCCGGGAGGCGGAGTTCGGTTTAACCTTCTCCGCACAGCAATTTACTTCGAAATCATTTACCCTGCGAGCAGCGTCCGATAGAGAGAAAAGGACAGCGCGAAAGGGTGTCGAAGGGAGAGGCTGAGCCAGGGCAGAAGAAAGGCGAAAAGAAAAAGGGGTGCGCATTAGGGTTCGGAGGTTTCGAAAAATTACGTCAGTAAATTTCCGTGGCAACTGTCATCATTTACCTAAACTCGGTGGCGTCGTGTAGCCATTGCGAAACAGAGATAGAAGCTGGTATCTTATGGCTTACGAAATCGTGGGGACAATTGTTTTCCGAATGTAAGAGGCGAGTAGACCTAGCGAAGCGGTGCGAAGCCAAGTCGAGATGTACGATAATTGTTTGCAATTATTGGCTCGCCTGGGGCCAAGTTTAGGATCATCTCAACATGCCCGGCAAATTGTTACCGCTGCTATCCTTGCTTCTATTCGACGTTTCTCCTGTCCTCCTACCCCCTCGCCCTTCAGTTTCTCCACCCTTAGCCCACCCTTGGTCGCCCGCGAATTTCCTTCCTCCGTCGTTTCCTTTCTTACGTCTCACCCTGTTAGTAGTTAAACGACTGCTTCGTACCTTGCCAGTTGACGAAATTGAACGCCATCCCCCTAGTCCAGCCCGATCTCTCGTTCGACCGATCGTTTCGCTTACATCGCCACCGGCTGAACAGCTTTTCCAGGAAGAAATTATCCTTCTAATGGCGAGATCGAAACGCCACGAACTTTACTTTCGCGAAGTAATGACGTTGCTTTGTGCGATATTGGTGTTCCGACAGAGATGATTCGAGAGGCGCGATTAAGTATTCCTCGCAAATTTAAATATGATAGCTGTTTTTATGGTATTTGACGAAAGTACAGGTGATATTTATATTGGTGATTAATCTATTCCTTCGTTTTAATTGTCGAATGAAATTTTCAATGAAATTTTCATCAAAGGTATCGACCTGTTGCGATAGAAATAGATAAAAGTTTGTGAGATACGACAGAGAATATAAAAGAGGATATATCTTTTATTTTAGTAAATATAAATTGCAAACATGCGTTCTCATTACTGTGAAATTTTGCATTGATATGAAATCTCGTCGTTGCAGCACGCATTACGACTTTCCAATTGTTTCGAATAATTCTTCTGAAAATCGAATAATTTTTACGAATTTTTAAAAATATGAACATAAGTTGGTTCGTAATGAATAGATAACAAGTAGAATATATATGTATATAATAGAGATACAAAAGTTTAATGTATCAGTGGAATATTTCTACATTGACATGCAATCAAACAGTTACTACATTATAAAAATGTAAAAAAAACTGTTAGGCAATTCAACGCTTTGAATCGTAACCGCGTTTGATGTCTGAAACATATTACAACGAAAAATCCCTTTGAAGATCTGACGAGTGTTTTTTAAATTAAATACCGATAAAAATTAATTTTATTTGACATTAATACGATCGTTTGAACTTTTGTAAAATGGTGGTGAAAAAATATATGATACATTCAAAACGAATGGAGCAGACCTGACTTTTATGATATGAATCGCAATTTCGGAAATTTTTTTAATATTTGATATTTTCCATCGTTTTTTCACAATATCAGACAACAAAACTACCACATTGATCATGGTGAATATTATTTTTATGTGCTCCCGATAACGTTATACTGTATCAAACAGAACAGAAGTTTCGAATACAGTTTACATATGACAGATACAGATATTTTAATTAATTAAATCTCATACTGTTTTTTTTTTGTTTTTTTTAAATAATTTTAGATTCAAGTATAAATTCATGACGTTATCGATAGTACTTATATTTTATAATCCGTACAAACATTATTATCCGTATAACAATTTCAAATAACGATTCAAATAAATTCAACAAAAATAAAGAAATTTCACATTAGAAATCTAATCTGCGTATAATCTTCGATCTTCAATACGGAATTATTCGAATACTTACGAAACTTCTCAAATAATACAGCAATGTAAGTAAACATGAAAGACTCAAGCTTTCCAGGATCATCCTCCAAGCTAAAACGTAGAAATAAAGAGACAGAAGTTGGTCGAATAAAATCTAGCCGTCATGGTAGATCCAGCTTGCATATCGTATGTATCTGTAACGCAAACAACGCCGGTGTAACAGCAAATCTTGCAGCGAGAAGATTCAAGACACGGAACGGGCGAAGGTGGTGGCTTTTGCCTTGAGATACGGCGATACATTCTCGGCCGTGGCCGTAGCATTAGGATTAACATTCGACCGAGCTAACTACCAGCCAGACCAGGATTCTCCGGCGAAATTTACGGTAACTCCGTGTTAAACGATAAAACCAACAGCGGCTTGCTACAGGAGAAGAGAGACGGAGACGAAATGTGTATGCGTGTACGTATTTGCATGACTGAGACAGTCAACGGAGATATGGAAGAGGAAGAGAGACAGTTGGAAAAGAAGGGACATGGTGGTGTCTCTTGTCTCTAGTATGTGCATACTGCAAGTATACTATACGCGAGAATAGTAGGTACGTATAGTAACGAGGCCCTCCATATTCATGGTGTACAACATACTCGCGCAAATTTAATCCACCTGCACACCCTTACCCTTGTTCGCCCGTTGCCTCTCTCTTCTCCCTCTTTCGTTCTCTAACCTTTCCTCTCTGTTTTGTCTCCCTTCCTCCTACCCTTTCTCTTGTGTAATTTTGTACGTTCACCCTCTCCTTTCTTTCCCCCGTTTACGCTGGTACCTGAACATTTCCTCCTAGCCTGCCATCGACACGTTCGATTATGCACTGTCAATATTTACCCGGACTCACACAGTCAGTTCGATCAAGTACTTCCACGTTTAAGGTATGAAACATTATGGTTCATGTCAGTCTCGTGTAATTTTTCTTTTTTTCTTTCCCCCTTCTTGTGTGTTATTTATCATTTGCTTTTTCATTAGGACGATTATTAAGCTTTTTATCACGATCGTTTTGTTCGGTGTTTAGTCGCTTGACTTATCTTCAACTTAAATCGCAACGCTGTTCGTTGGAAGATTAAACGTTTTTATTAGTGGACGTCGTGGTTGCCTGAAGTTTCGTAGATTTTCATCTATTACATGAACAAATGTCAAGTTTCTCTCCTCGTGCTGCTGATTAAAATCGCTTTTTTTTTTTTTAATTTTAATCGCAGCTTTCAATAAATCATGCTGCTTGAAAAGTGGAACCGCGGAATCTATCAAATCTTCTCATTAAACCTCTGAATAAATTCGTTATCAGATGTTGATTAACTTGAACTTTGCGATATGAGGCATTACATAGTATATATCGTGTCTTCGATCATCTTATTAGAGGATAAGACAATATAAAAATTACATTAGAGTATTTGATAAGATTGTTTCTACCGATACTAGAACACTTCTGCTTCTAAAATGATACTATGAGTATGCGAATACTATTCACAGGATCTTCTTTATATTCATAAAAGTGTATTAAATATGCTCTTCAAGTACGTGGACGATGTTCTTTTAGGAATGTTAGGATTTTTAGGATTTCAGGAAAAATTGGAAGACAGTGAGAATATAATAAAAGATGAAATCCACGATCCTAAAAGAATATGAAGAAACACCGTAATATCAACACCTCGAAACTTGCACACCTACGTGACACGTTTCTCGCCATTCCATTCTTTGGCTAGCTATACTTCGAGGTCAAACCATCAGCCACTGGCGTAATTCTCAAGAATAACATTTTCTCCTTCTATTTCTCACATCTCGGCCCAAATAACCAACAATGTTGATAAATTTCTGTCGGGGTCGAATATCGCACAACCGAGATAAGTAAAGTTCCGTACGTACGCCGTTATCCTGGTTTCCGCCAGTCGAATTGACTCTACCCCGGAACGAGAGAAGATAGACGGCAAGAAATGTATATGCTTAAATAAAATCAGCGAAATGTTCGTGCTTGTGGATGAATATACTGCTTGCGATCAGCGAGACGCATGACGTGACATTTGAACAAGACGAAATATTATGTTTGAAGAAGACGTCGAAATGAATCCAGTGCTACCAGCTTTTCGGCGCCACTGTGTAAGAATAACACTGGACGGATGGGCAAGGGCGTCGGGGATTTGTCTGGGACTATCTAGAATCAATTCAGTTATAGTAGTCAACCCCTCGAAGGTAACAGTGTAGGGAACCTTAACTCCCTAGCAGCGCCAGTCTGTCGGCTGTGTCAATAGCTGATAGCATTAGCACCACCTATTTCACGCTGCTGTCATATATTAAGGCGGCAGAAACTTAGGTCATTTATTACATAATCTCGTAGGAAAGATCTTTCGAATCGCATTCGAGATCTTAATGATAAGGGTGAGTGGAAGTCGAGAAGGAATTCATTATCTACGTTGTCATCCCTTGTTTTACGTACTACGTACAATTTTATAATGCGTCCTTCATTTACCGTATATCGTCCTTAATCTATATTTATTTTTATTAAAAAGGAACAAATTTACAACTTTATAAACCACAGTTAAATTTTTTATTACGAAGAAGACAAGAGTTGTCATGTAATATTTGTTTGAACGATAGTGCATTTAAATTACGAGTATATTTTCTATGCTTTTATAGAGATTTATGTTGAAATAGTATAATAGTTATTGTCTGGGATTCATGCGATCCATGTTAGATATACAGCTTTCTTACTTATGCATCCGATTGAAACAGGAAACTTGTCAGAATTATAGAAATGTCCAATTTTCTGCTTGCAATTGCAAATCGAATACGTAGAAACGTATTGAAATGCGAATATTCGAAGAGCTCGAATAGAATCGTGGAAAATTGCCCCTTTCTCTGCGCCGGAAACGACAATACTTTTTCGTTTCTGCCGAGCGTTCCCCTTCGTGTGAGCTTCCGCGTGGAAAAAATCCAATTCGACGTGCCGATTTCATGACTTAACCTCTTAAACTTGCGCCAGCAGATATTCATAACTCTTGCACATATCCAGACGCGTTTTAAGAAGTGGTTTTGAAAACACACGTCATGATCATATTTTATCAACTGGAATCCGTAGAAGATGGGAAGATAGGAATACATGAATTTTATTATATAATCGTATAAATATACCTTATTCTTGTGAATAAAAATGTTCTTTGCAAAACGCAATTGTTGCTTTCTAACGTATACTTGTGCGTGTAATTACAAGCAACTCTTACTATTGTAACACGATATAAATTTAAATTTATAAAAGATTATACGCGTATACTTACTCATTTTCTTAATAAAGAACGTTGATTATCATAAAAAGTTGGAACTATCCAAGTTTGCTATATTAAGGGTTATCTCAGAAAATCCTTAAATGTTGGCATGAAAATCGTGACAAAGAAAAAAGGCGGCCCCGTTTTTCTTAAGGACCATGGAATGCTTAAGAAAATCTACTGCTTTTATTATTCTATAAAAATAAGACACTTTACGCGGCGAATGACCACCTAGGTTTCTTCAGTATTATCTGCTTCTCCCTTTTATTACTCATCGGCTTTAAGAGTCTCTCTGAATCTCATTGTTAAGGCATTAAACTTAAACTTAGCTCAAGTACCATTACTCACAAAAAGAGGTTGCTCGTTCGCATAAACTGATTCAATGTTCGCGAAAGTTGTACTCTGCAATGTGAATTCGCCCAATGTGAATTCATTGAAAATGCCTTGAATATTATAAACAGTTAAAAAACGACCAGCCTGTTTAAAACGTTTTTACGGAAGGAGAATTGTTACATATTCGCACTTTTCAATTCTATATATTCGTATTCGCGAGGGAAAAAGTAAAATAAAAACCTTATCGAAGCATTTAATATTTAACACGATCTGAAATTTTTAGATATTGTGGTAAAAGAACACCGTTCGATAATATTTAAGTTTAATCGGACATTATCGTAATTACCGAACGAAAGACTGACTACATTCTTATTTTTTTTTTTTACTATGCTATTATTATTCCAGATACGTAATTGGACGAAGTTTTCGTCGTTGTTAGACAGCATCGCGCATGCATTGTTCGCTTTACGCTTGAGAATTTCGTCTGGCCGATAATTTTTTCAGACTACGCGAACGCGGCGGGAAACGCGTTATGCATGTATGCAGTATCGTCTGTGCATCGGATTTACATTTTTGGACGATAAAACAGGAAGAAATCCAAGGAGTCGTTGTTTTCTCGTGTATCAAAGGCTATGCAGCCAGAGACGCAGCTTCGCAGGCATACTTAATGATACTTTGAAAGCTGCTCTTTACCGGTTCCGATTCGCTAGCTGCCCACGATAATAGAATTCAGCCCCATAATCCTGTGTTTTACGAGAGCTGTTGGAGATAAAGATGCTAAAATGAGGTTTCGGGCGGGAGGAGTACCGAGAAAAGGAAGAATGAAAGAGCATCGCGAAAAGACAAAGGGCAGAGTAGGAGGCTGGGGGTTGGGCAGACACGCTGAACGAGAGGACGGAATAGACGAAAAGGAGACGAGAGAGAAGCTTGTTTTCTCCGGAGATAAAAATGTTAATTTAAAAATAAGGCGCTAGTTGGGATTAATAGGGTAATAAAAAGACTCGTTCCCCGAGAGCATTTTTCTTCCTCTCCTCTTCTACTCCGTTTCCGTCTTCCGCCTGTCTCCGGCTACGAAATGGGATAATTTAGAATTATTGCAAATTAGGAAGCCGGAACACTACGTTGTTTGCGAATAATAAAGCTTGTCCCGCGGGACGTGGAAAATCGGATGAAGGGGATGGAGTGGTTCTCGCAGGGCGACATCCGCGACATCGAGTTTCCTCCTAATCCGTTACAGAATATTCAATTTGCGCGTCAACAAACTGCAGTTCTTATTTTCACGAATGACGAACAGTTATTCGATACACTCGTGGAAACCACCAGTTTAGCGAAGAGAGAAAAAACGGAGGAAGAACACGGTCGGAATTCTCGTCTTTATTCGATGAAGATTCCGTAGACAGAGATCGATTCATCGCAATCTGAGATTTCAAATGAAGAAAATTATGATGCGGTATTTTACACGCGTGAAGCAAAGGTAATGCTTTTAGCCTTCAATTTATAATCTGAAAAAGTAGGCACGCGAACGATCGCGCCGAATATTCCTTTCCCCGATGGAAATGAGAATTCTCCACGCTGCATCGGCGCGAATTCCAACGCGCGATACAAAATAAACGCGCGTTTGATAAAACGCGCCGCTTTATACCGTTCAACGTAAATTGCCCCATTATGACGAGACAGAACATCCGGAGGCGGCGCGTAAATCAAAATCTATAAAACTTGTTCCCGGACGAACTTTATTAACGACGCAGTTACGATGTGAGGGAGGTGAACGCGGGACGAACCGCCGCCACGTTCTTGTTGTTCCTATCACGGACACGCGTTATCGGGGTCTCAGGTGCATTTTTATATTTCCTTGCAGACCGAGGGAAAAGTTTTAACAATCCTGGCTCTCGGGGGAGCGGGAGTCCACGAAAAGTCACTTCTCGTATCTTCTGTACGCCGATGCTCTCTATGCTACCAATACCAGGTATATGCGAGGCAGAGGGGCTAGTGGAGAAATGTGAGTCCCAAGGAAATGATGCAAGAAAGAGAAGTATCAACGCGAGAAGGAATAGGAACAGTGAAGGTTAGGAGAAACGAGACGAGAGAAACAAGCGAAAAGAAAGAAGTGGAAAAAGAGCAGCTCCCCTGATGGGGGAGAAGGAACTTGGAATGCAGTTTTCGCTTGTACATCGAACTGGATATCTTACCTATAGGTTTGCCAGAGGGGTGGTGGCCCTGGTCGACGGGGTTAACTTTTAGTGTCCCTTGTCTCTTGCAATAGAAGAAAGTAGCGGATAGATATCTACACTCGTTCCGTTCTCCGTTGCTCGGTCTGGTGTTACGACGACGTATACGCGTCGCGGTAGGAATACGTTTCGAAGCTGGCTATAACAGAGGGATAACATTTTCGTGTTCCATGGAAAAGCGAGCCATGAGCTGTTTGATATTCAGACCGCGATCGGTGCTATCTGTTTATTCCGAAACAAGCGCGTCTCCCTGGGTTCCCTGTCTACCTTTCCGTCGCTCTTCTTTTTCCTTCCTTCCGATGTACTTTCTTTCTGCTCCGGCTTTATCTATCTGCATCTACATTTCTCTTTCTCTGTCTCGAGTGGCCCACCACCTACTTCACGTATCTCTTTTATAAAATTGATCGGCCCGTGGAAATCGAGAAAACACGTATACGCCAAGGCTACCGTCTCGGCTATCAAACAATAAGGTTGAATTACAGCGAGCGAACGTTGCTGCAGCGAAGTTTGATCGGACCTCGACACTTGTCGTTGCGGGGCTTGTTTCAAAATATTTCGTCGATGCTATCGCGTCGTGGCTGGATATTTATGGCGGAAAGAAATGATTCCCTTACACACGGTTTACGTGTTACTGTTTTTGCATGTTTCGTGATGGATTACGTTTAAAGAGTTCTGAACGATCGCGCTAGGAGATTACAGTTGTCTGCGATATAGTGTATAATTCTCTTAATTTATTTCCATGCGAAAGAAAGGTGAAACAGCGCACTTTAATCTCGCGAGAGATAGAGGGAAAACCGTACAATTTAATCGTGTATAACATTAATTTTGTGGGCAGGTTGATAGTACTCGGTGATTTTTATATAAACAATATGCTGTACATGAAAGATTGAGCGGCATGGATCGCATTCGAATTAAATGTTATAATAATCACGCTTTATTACTGCACTGTGCAATTCGTATTTATATCGGCTATAACGATTTTATGCATATTATTAACTATTTCTACACTTGGAAATTACATCTTGTTCATGTGTAACTTACATTTAGTTTGCAGATAAAAATACTTCACATACGATGACTGCACGAGGTCTTTATGTAAAGTTTCACTAGTTTAGTTGCAAAAATTTATTAGTTAACCTACCAGAATGTGTGATATGGAAATTATATACACACCTGAGTATTCTCTTTAATTTTATTTTTTTTATTCTTATCTTGCACCGTTATACTACTGCATTTTATTACTATGCCATTGTACTACAATAGCATCGCATCACTTACTCGTGATATTTATTGCTTACCAAATTTTAAAGCGGAGCTATTTATTTGCAGGTAAATAAAATTCTAGCTATAAAAGGTTAAATCAAACAAGCAGCCTGAAATGAAATGCAGCCTCTGAAATTACCGAATGTTACATGTGCATTTATATATAAAATAAAATATATATTATATATATTTAGAACTTCGCTATAATAAATGGAGATACGATTCCTTTGGGCCACACTTTCAAATGCAAGCGTAGTTCGTAAGGTGATTATTAACAATATTTCTGTAATTTTGCGTACAGCTTGGATCGTTTACATATATTTGACTTTTCGCACATTTGTGTCGGTATTTATATTCTATGGATGTCAATTATCTCTTATAAATATCAAATAAGTAAAATCAAAGGGAGAGGAGAAGTAAATGGAGAATATCCATAGCACGATCGAGCTATTAAAACATATATATCATCACGCAGACATTGATGATTCTTCACCACTTCAATATTCGATCTTTCACAACCATCTAAATCGCGTGCAACACCGTCTGCTTCTATTTACCTTCAAGTTTGCAAATGTTCCAACAGCTGTGGCGTAAGCCGTGTTTCGAATTTAGCTTCGAATGCAGTTGATACTGTTGTAATGTTTACCATTGCTTCAAAAACATTTTTCGAATACACGTTTTGCAAAATACATATTCTGCTGACGAAATAACTTCAAACAACGTATCTTTTGAATTTATATAACATATATTTATTTGTTTTAACAATCTATAGCTCTCTCTCATATTTATAAACCAAGTCACAGGTCAATACATTCTAATATAAAATAATATTTCAACTTCAAGCAAAATATTTTTTTCAAATTGTTACAAAGAATACAATAAACTACTCGCGATAATAATTATTTTGTGTATTATATACACGAGTAATTAAGCGGTAATTATTTCATTTAGAACAATATATACACGTTCGTAAATTTAGGCTAAACGACCCTATGATTTTCCATTTCATCGAAATTAGTTTCAAGAACGACGCGTTTAAGGGGTAGCTCATTTGTTATAATAAACTCTTATCGTTACAACAGCCGTTCAAGGTAATATCACACATGCACAGAACCAGAGCGGAAAACAATTGTAAGAACAATTACGGTGTCATTTTTCAAATCTCAGGACTCTGTAATTTAATCCTCGTCGAAACCCACCTTTCTCCTCCTAATGGCCAGAAAGAAAAATAACCAGCTTTGAATAGCAAGTGGAAAACATCGAATCAAGCAATTCATTTGCACAATTATTTTCTGCGTAACACGTGCGAGCAGAGGATGTCAAGACAAAAAATCGTAAAATATCCCGTACGTACGAATACGCGATAGCTTTTACTGGGCAAAGGCTGGAACCTAAATATCGAAAGACGAAAAGAGCCAAACTTGTCCGTTGAACTTGTAAGAAGCCACTGGGAGTCCATGCACGTGACTGGAGAACCAACATGCGCGGCGAAATTATTGTCCGGAAACCAGTAGCCACCGCAGAGCAGGAAAGAGATACACAGAGGGTGAGGCAGGCAGAAGGAGAAAGAGAGCGAGCCAAAAGCAAGTGAGAGCCGACGGACAGAGAGCTCACGTTCTGATTAAATTCTCGAGGAATTTAGGTGATTGCACGTTGATTCGATTGAAGGCATTTCATAGACGAACAGTCACGAATAAGGGGCCAATGAAGGCGCGTTTGTCAAAGGAAAATATCCTGACTTAACGTTTCTCTGATGGAAAGGATCGCTCGAAATCCACCTGAAATGGTTCTTACGTTCATTCGTTACCCTTCGTGTATGCTTGATAGAAGAATAGAAAGCTTAGCAAATAGGATATTTTCGTTTAATCTTATCTGCATTCAAATTTAGTTATGATAATAATCAGAGTGCAAATTTTTATACGTTTGTATAACGTTTGAAGGTAGAAAAGTACAGAGGACGCGTAATAACATCCCGCCGGAGAGGAAATCAATACTGATATCTGTAACATTAATTTCGAGTTAATAAAATTGATGGAAGATTTAGTACAGATAAAATTCCAATTTTTTATTAATTAATGGCACATAGACATATGCGTAGAACAGAGTTTTATAGTGAGATACGGTACGAACATTGTTTATATTGGTGTGAGATAGGTAAATAGAAAAGCCGAGAACGTCGATACAATTTTTAGGAATTTTACAGATAAATATAAAGAATATTTTCGAAGAGTGTATACAAGAAGATTGATAATTGAAAGAACTTGTGCACAGAATAGAGCGAAATCGGACCTAATCGCGCCAGTAGCAAATTAGCGAAAGGAAAAGTACAAAATTAGAAAAAGGATACGCTGGAAAGGTAATCCCGCCGGGAGTCCTTTTCCTCGTATTTCTTCGTCCGGGGAAATTTCATAAAGCCCCTAAATATCAGAATCGCAACATCAAATTTCTGCGCTGATCAAATATCGTTAGAGCTGCGAGTCGCGTAGGCCGTGCGGTACGTTCCAGCAAGATAAACAGGAATAAAAGCTAGAAATTAATATCCATGCGAGACCCGTAATTGGATATTGTCCAGTCGAATTAGAGTTTTAATTTCGCTAGTCGGTGCAGTTCCACCAGTGCCATTCAACCCATTTTTCACCCCTCGCTGCATGAACCGCACCAACAGCAATTTTCGTTTGTTATACCGATCCTCGAAAAACGCCGATCGAATATGTGGCCCTGAATTTCTGCGGGAAACCTGCACAGAGACAATTAAGGACACGTACTGGACGGTCCTGCGAGAGGACAATGCTGCTTTTCGGAGAAGTTATTCACAGAACTTTTAAGATTGTACATCTTGTGAAACACCGCGGTTTGGTTAAAACGTGAACTCGAGGGGCGTTAAAATCAACAGATCTCCCTGTCGTAATCGACGAAATTCTATTTTTAAGTCATCACCAATATCTTTCCAAAGCAAATATCTTCATCTATCCAAACATTCTTCGACTTCTCAAATGTCTGTCTAAACAGCATTCACATGTTTTGTTTGTATAAATCGAGCAACTACTCCATAGCATCTTTATACGCCAGAGGATCCATCTATTTGGCCAATCTCTATCATACAATAGTAATTTCTTCTTAACTTTTCCACGTACAGCAACGTGTTTTCTTTTCTTTTACTTGATATCTTTTATATACCAAAGAGATTACCTCGTACATAAATAAATTAATACAAAAAGGCGCGATCGTTCAAGATAATCGTGGAGGGAGCTCTTTTAAAATCAATAACAAAAGATCAAGGCATTTTAGAACTTTGTACACTTGAAAATATCTCAGAATTTTATTATAGAAAAATATTATTGTTCGCGGTAAACGGCTGTATGAATTTGTTTGATGCTATCGTTATTCTTACGCTATCATTAATCTCTGTTTTTTTTTCCTTTTGGAAGTATTTTTGCCTACGAGCTTTCGCACCACGTTGTCGTCCACGCTGTCTGCGTCCTTCGAATCGCTTCATTGCTCTCGGCCTGTTTCACGCGCCACGATCTCTTTCTCATTTTCTCTTTTTTCCCTCTCTCGCTCTCTTTCTCATTTTCCTGCCACGGTTCTCGGTCAGCCTCGGCGAGACGAGGTTCGCGGGAAGCTGAAATATGCTGACTTTTACAGGCGACCGAGGGCCGTCAACGAGAGAATGGGAGAAGCGAGAATGAAGAACGAGAAGGGACTAGACCACAAAGGCTGCGGTCGGCCCGATTTTACCGGCAGACGTGTCCCCGGCAATTATCGAACTTTTAAAGTCCGAAAGGGCTCCGTTACCCATTACCTAACGCTAGACACGTCCATTGTGAAATCGTCGACGCTCCGTGTCGTTACCCTTGGCTCATATTCTTCCCGATAAATGTAAGGCGCGAAAAGGAAATTCGTCGAGTGTTGAATTAATCAAATTTTTATGATTTTCCCAGGTAATTTTGTTTCGACCATTGACGATTGATTTATATTATTACTTTTTAATCGATAAATCCTTGCTTCTATAATTATAATTAAAAACTAAATCGAAGGATAACTAACTACAGTTACGAGATAAATAAAATAATGTAAACTCCTATAAGAACGCGAAACGATTAGATATTCGGTAGAAGGAAAACATGCTTTCGTTTTGACGAGAAAGAAATTAGAACAATTATTGATAAACGTTCTACGCAATCGTTGGTAAATTCGCAACAAATTTTCTAGCCAACGTGTTTCCGTGTTCCTTATCGCAATTCAACGATGACGCGTAAGGGGGTCATAGGCAATGAAATCCCGATAAAACTTAACCGCAAACTCCGGCCGCCAACAAAACACCTATCGTTGTTAACTAAATGCGCCACACGCCTAATCGTCTGCGTAATTTCCATAAATCCTCCATTCGCTTGGAGCCGCGTGCACGACGCGTAACATGCGAAAGTAAGCCGCAGCTCCGCGTACTTTATAGCGTTCACGTGTCAAAGCTCGAACCTCGTTCGAAAATAACCTCTCTGGTAAAGTAGTCGGGGCTTCGTGCGCGGTGCTACACGTATATCTGGAACGTTTTATTCGAACGCGCGTGCACACGCGTATTTGTGACCCATATAGAGACGATCAGCTTGATCGGGCAACGTACGACAAAGCTAAGCGCGAAATTCCATGCTCGAGCAGATAGACAGACGTATATAGACGCGTTACGGAATGCACGGCCCCTAGTTTGCAAACTAATCGACAATTCTCTCTTCCGAGCGTTATATGCATGGCGGTCGGTTTGAAGCGTTGCGGACGGTTTGGCCCCAGGCGAGATGCATGCATATTTGGCAGTCGGACAGACTTGTACTCCGGTATACCTTGTACCAGTAACGGTTCGGTAACGGCCCCGATATGCAAATATATTCATTACGTTCCTCGGTCATATCCCCTTTAACTTCCGACTACCGCACTACTCGCCAAAAACCTCAGTGGCAACGGGCGTGATCGTGCCATTCCAAAGCCAAAGCCCCCCTTATCATTTGACCGGGACTTTTCTGGCCCCTGTATGATTGTTAGTTGATATCGGATTGTCGTGTCCCGTTGCCTCAGTCACGTCGTTTCGAGTAAAATTTTACAGCCCGGGATAGAGGTAACGATGGCATTTAAGGGATTTGTATCGGGTATCGAAACGTAAGTATCGGCCTGCGATCGGATATAAAATGCAGATCTTATGTTGTACAGAAGATAATAATGCGAGATGTTAAAAAGAATGTTCGTGTATAGGATTTTGAGAAATATTATGTCGATTTGAACGCGGAGGTAATATAATGTAATAGAGATATAACGTGGTGAACGTAAGTTTCATTTTGTAATTGTTTGAGGTTGTAGAACGTACCGCAGAGATTCGGAAAATAACGACGACATTAGGCGAAACGTTGTTATTTTGTTCATCGTTTAACGTTCTTGCCAAAAGCTCTACCAAGAGATGGTAAGTTCGGTGCATTTAGCATTGAAAAAAATGGATCGCTACATTCAAAATTTCTTAATAAGTAGAGGGCTAGATAAATTTAAATCCCTTTAAGTAATTCGCTATTTGGAAAGAACTTTTACATATGGTAAATTATTCGCAAGGAATTTCCAATTCGGTCGTTTAATAAGAAATAGGTGCAATAAGTAGACGCGAATTAAAAAGTTTAAAAATATACAGAAATCACAAAGTAAATAAATGCGTCTGTAATACATGCAACATTGGAAACTTCCTGTAATATTTAATATTTGCGAATATAAATTTACAAACAAAGTGGGGAATTTAATTTCAACGAAGAAATAATGATACTGAATAAACGCATAATCGATGAAATATGTGATAAAATCATAATGTACAACCGTGAACAACTTTTCCACTGTACACTATAATTCTATTTTCTTCAGATGTATCATACTAATTACTAACAGTCATCAGGTATGAAGAAACTTTTATCTCCTTTCGGAGCAATCCACTAATTACTAGTGAACTAACAAAGTTACGCGCATCTTGGCGGTAACCCACGTTTATCGAGCAATCAATCACGGAAAGTATACATAGTATTATTATTCGAAAGTTTCACGAAGTTTGCGTTATATATATAAACCAGCTTGGTTCAATAGAATACAGCGATCGAAGAGGGTATATACACTTAATATACAAGGTCTGATCAAAAGATTCTAAGGGGATTTTAGGGTATTTTATGACTGGTCAAAAAGGAATTTTTTTTATATAAATCAGTTGTTATTAACTTTTTCTATCGTAATAGTTGGTCGGAATTAATTTCACACGCATATCGAATCACGTAAGTTCTCTATATTTTATTTCGGTGGATTTATTGTAGCGAATTTTATTTTACTATATTCTGTATCTTTCAAAGCATATGTTTTATATTTTTTCTTTAGAAAAAGTATCCTGCACTTTGATACTAAACTGCGGATGTTTATGCACCTATGACAACTGTAAATGTACAGGATATACATAATATTAAAAAATATACGGAATGTTTAAATTAAAGTACGTGTTATAATATTTAGACGACGAACGAAATTTCTATTTAGCTGCCGTTTCTTCAAATGCCATCGTAAGAATATGAATTTACATAAAAATCCACAGCTTGCTAGTCACGAAAGAACGCAGCGAGCATAAAACACTGAATATTTCACAAAAAAATTACAGAAGAGATCTAACCCAGTAAGATACGGGTAATTCATAACAAAAGGATTGATGCGACGAATCCCTGCATATTTTAATTTCATATATCGTTCCCGCTGTCATTTACGAACGATGCTCTCGATCTTTTTGATCAGACCTCGTAAAACTCGAACGAAACTACCGCCGAGTATTCATTGACGCATCGTTAACGTTCAATCGGATGTTTCCAAAAGACGCATTTTAATTTCGATGTTCCGATGGATCGGAGTCGGTTCATCCTCGATAGAAACCATAGTGTGGCACATGCTTTGAACGGGGACGAGACATTGATTTCTAGATTCCGATTTAGATAGCGTCGCTCACACGTATATCTGTAAATTGCCACACACGCGTGTCACACTGATGCGAGGTAGGCCACGCTAGACGATAGGAGCATCGATATCGCGAGTATTTCTCGTTTAGGTGTATTTTTACCTGCGCGAACCGCAGCACAGGCCTTATGCCATTTCATCTGGCCGCTCTTTTTCCTATAATGTGACTATACTCCGCATAGAAAACGCTCGGCGATATCCGAGGAACATACAGGGACGAAGCAAATTCAAGAAAAAAATCAAGAACACCGGATTCGCAGTATCTTGGAGGATATTGTGCCTGGCGTAGCTTGAAATCGCGTTTCCTGAACGCTTCCTCTCTTCTTTCTATTATTTTCCTGGCGTTCTTTGTGTTTCGCGCTGAAAACTTTTGTCATCGAAGCAGAGACCCAGACAACCGGAATAGAATTTGGCTTGATATCGGGAACAGGGGTATTGTTAAAAATTACTCGCCGGATAATCTGATAAACGTAATGCAAGAATATTTGTCGACTTATTAAACAGTGGGAGGTATTTTTCATTCAAACGACGAAACAGAATTTCCTGAATTTCTACAATAAATATGTATTATATATTTGAACTATGTGTATATTAATTTAAATAATAAATATTTGTGTAAAGTATTAATATTTTGTATCAGATTTTTATATATCCAAGTAAAATTATTTGAAATATACAATTTGTATAGATATATATCAAAAATATTGGAGAAACGTTCACAACGAAGTTTCACAAAGTTCATAATAATTTCTGAATTTAATTTCTGAATGTTGAAATACGTATTTAGAAATGTATCGAAGTTAAACGAATTTCTTTTGCTTAAAAAATGTTCGAACAGCTGAAAGTATTGCTACGATAATACAAAATAAACAAATCGGATATAACAACTGATTAATATTTTACATAAATTATATTATATAGATTTAACCTGTATATAATTAATACCTGAACCATTGAATTGCTCCAGATGTTAAATTCTAGTTTTAAATAATGAAGAAGGACGGTTTCAAAAAATTCCATATATCTGAGATTTAATAGAAATTAACAAATTATTCCCGCAACGGTGTTTGCGTTATTAATTTACTGGAAATAATTTCGGTTTAAGTGTTCTGGCACGTGGAACATAATAAATTCTGTTCAGCTGTAACGACAGTATCTCGTGCCAGGAATCCATGGAAAGTTTCTAAACCTCTCTATTCTTACTGGAGGCGTCGTCTTAAACCTGAAATGTGATTTTCATATATCCAGGACGTATATCGTTTTATGCTGCTTTATATCCTGTCGAAGCAATACATGAATACAAAGTTTAAATACGGACATTTTATCTAATTTAAATAAAATTTGATTGAAAAGTTTATATCCATGGGATTTTTCGCTTTATTAAACGCTTTGAAGTTAATTTAGGGACATATCTTATATTTAACAATAGAAGATCGTAGTAACTGTAAGTTTCACAGCTGTCAATACTTTCCAATTACGTACGTAAGCTTTGCACGATATTCCAAGTTGCTGAACTTATAGTTTTCGAAAATTTTAAAAGTTCTCTACGCAGTTAATATCGAAAACAATTTAAAGTTTCATAATCATAATCGATTTCAATCATCTTCGATCGATTTTCTGTGTCGAATCTAAGCCGAAGTAAAAATTCATTTTTTACGTATTCTCACACGATGTAGACGCGATGTAATTTAAAAAATGTGGTAAATTTTAACGTTCAAGGATTTTTTCAGATCTTAGTTCTCATCAATGTACTATTATTAAATGTTCGATTTAAAGTAAAATTCCCATGTTTTGTGTATTTGAAATTTCATTTGAAATATGGCTACTGTAGTTTTATTATTCATGATGTACGCACCTGAGTTATCTTCTCGCAGCTAGTAGTATAAGTCAACGACAAAGATACCAGGTAATGATCGTATTTTATAAAGCCCTCAAGTTTATAGAATTCTCTTGTTTTTCAAAATTTTCTTTGCCTCTTAGTCCAATACTATCTTATCCAATTGATTAACAGGGAACAGAATACGTACAAGTTCACTTGGAACACAGAAAAACAAATGCAGCACATACCGTACAGATACACGTAAAATTTTCAATTTTCTTGAAAGTTTCAAGATCCCTCGTGACTTTTAAGACTTTATAAGACTTCTAAAGTGTGTGTATGTGTGTGTGTGTGTGTGTGTGTGTCTACGTGTGTGTGTTTCAAAACTTTTAAGATTTCCAATACCTCGAAGATTTGAATAATATTTGAGGTATTCCGAAGTTCTAGGAAGCTCGATGCGCTCAAGGTTTTTGGAGACAATGCATCGATTGTCTCTCCTGAAGCTCATAAATTATTTTCCGACTAAAACACACTCGATTAAAAGTTTCAAACGACTAGATGAAAGATAAGACAGAATAAATGCCAATACGGTTGAAAACATATATGCAGAAACGTACGTGACCAATGAAACTAAAAATTCGCATTTGATCGATCGATCGTAGAACCCCATTAAGTTACGTTTCACCTTCTATTTCAAAATCTGACATGGAAATGCGGCGAAGATGCAAAAACTGTATTCCCCTAGTCCGTAAAATCTCGTTCAAATATTAGCTACGTTTTCACACGACTCGCTGCTACTTCCTTTCATTTTCGAAGTTTCGACTATCGTCGCGAAATCCGAACGTGAGTCGAGTAGGTTTCATTCCGGTCTCGAGATGATTTTAAAGGGGAATCGGAGTACGTCGAAGAGATTCCTCTCTAGATGTCATCTACCTCGAGGGAATTTCGACTAATTTCCCGTAGGTGCAAGTCGAAGTAAACCGTTAGCACCCAGCTAGAACCGTAGGGCGGATGCGGCAGCCATAGGAATGTAAGTGGAGAGAACAAGAAGGACAGGAAAGATCGATGTGCATATAAAGAGGAAGATAACTCGCGAAAGAAAAAGACGAATGATACGGGGAAAGTAGAAAAGGAGATACGTTGACACAATAGGGAAAGAAGGAAGAGCGGAGAGTTTGGAGTAGCAGAAGATGGAGAGTCTGGAGTCAAACAGAAACTTGCCCCTTTTGCTCTTGACTCGCCGTTCCCCTCTTTGCACTGCTGGCGTACTTCTCTGGCGTATACCTTGTAACGGCCGGAAATTTGGAAACTTGACACTACGGAGTGGATCGGCGCGGTTCTTGCAAGAACACTTTGGAGTTTCTCCGCCGGACACCATTTTGCTCACGAATGAAATCGTCCTACCGTACAACCTCGTTGTCGCTTCACTACTCCTTCCTGATCTGCGCCCTCAGTTGGTCCAGCTTCCAGCCCAAAGCTCGTGCTGTCTTTTCTCGAGTTTCTTTTGGCCCCGAGTTCGCTTAAATTATTCATACTTCTTGGCAGTCAAATACGAAATTCATTTATGATGGCCAGCCCGTTTATCGTTTCAACAATCGACTCCTCCTGTACTTCTTTTGGCGCTCTAGTTTTGTTTTCGGACTGTGAAGTGACTCGAATAACCGTTGATTATTTGTACAATTTTGGAGATATTCTTTTAGAAATCTTTGTGATGTAATTAATTCTTCCAAATAACCCTAAGTGGCATATGGTAGCATGCGTATAGTAATTTTCAACAATTTGTTAGTTGCGTAGTTGACTACAATTATTCTGCTTTCTGTTGATTAGAATGACTCACGTGTAAATAGATACAAATGGATATGAAAGAAAACAAGCTGAACCTTAAGCGTAACAAATGTTATTGCTTGAAACGCGTCTGAAATATATGTAATATCGGTTCAACCCTTCTTTTCACGGGGAGGCATATTTCACGGGAAACATTTTCCCAGCGAAATCGATTCGTTGCGCTTTAAATCTCTCGGGTCGCGATAAAACGTATGCCCGATATTTTTACGCAAACACACCCCCCTCAAAACTCGTTTCACCGTCGCCCGTAAGTGGAATCGTTTCACAACTCATTGTCGTTCCATTAACCTTTCTTTCCCTTTTATTTCCAAATTTATCGCCACTTTTCTCCCACGAGTTTCCTCATTGTCGAATCTTCTTCTTCTTACCGCGTCCTGCGTTTTCTTCCCTTATTTCAATTCCGCGTCCTTCTACATACGTATAATCATCTCGGTAATAACATAGCCTCGCAAAGAACGACGGAGAACGGACAGGGAGGAAGAGAGCGAAACAGAGTGGAGAAGAAACAGAGAAGAAGGGACGAATGAGGGATCACCGGGACGCGAAGCATCGTATATCCCAAGAGACTGAGCTTTATAATAGCACCATGGAAACACAATGGCACCCTTTCTACCTTTCCATCCCGTTCATCGTCCTGGGTTGCCCCAGACTTACCCCTTCACCCTTTTCTCATACCCTCTCACATCCACCTGTGCACCTAGAAACTTTGCATAAATATACTATAACTATTGTTTCGCGAAAACCATTCGTGGCGGTATGCACGGTTATTTATCGTTGTGGGTTAATGAATTTCCTCTTTCGGGCTCGATTTATTGGCTAATCCGGCTCGCTCACCGCGTGAATAAGTAGCCGCGCTTGTGCCAGGATACGCCGATAGAAGATATCGGTTAAGGGCGGAAGGGTGACTCGGTCGACGGAGGGATATCGAAGCGTCAGTTGGCTTCTTTATTGCTCGATCTACTTTAATAAGCTGTTTATGAAAGAACGAGCAAACGAATGAAAGAGACTGCCTTAAGACGGGAACGTTTAAATAACGGATCGCAGGTGAGAAGGGGCGTCCATTAAGAATCGCTTCCAGAGCCAAGGGCATTTTTAATTATCAATTCAAGGGTTCTTCGCGCACCGTCGAGTTTGTGTGTATTGTGTTTTGTGCGAATATTCAAGGGTTTACGCTTTTGTGGTCCAATAGAGCGAATTAACGGAAACGCGAGACACAGATGATTATTGCGTGGCGAACTGGTGTCTTCATTGAATGCTTAAGTCGTTGAGTGCCGCGTTAGCGCAATTAATCAGTGTTTTGGAAAATCGAAATACCACGCAACTATAAGCTTCGCCTATAATTTATTAAATTTTCCAGAACAAGCGCGATACATCGCTGTTACTTTGAAGCAATTTTGTAGAATCGCGTTTCCGTGCTACGCTTTACAGCAACACAGACGTCGCAATAAATACTTCATTTCGAAAAATGTCCCTCGCTGCGCTAATCACGGACCGACGTTTGTAATACGATTTCTTCAAAGTGTTTTTCCCCGAGCATCGCGATTGCTTTGTTAGTTGTGCAAGCTGCATTCTTCGTCGTTCCATCCGGGTTTCATTTGTTGAACTCGCTGCGTCGTAATTTGCAGGTAACAGTTAATTCGTTCTTCCACTCGGTCGTTTCCCTGCCGTAGCAAATTGACGCCAACAAAATCCGCGCACTGGGAAAACAATTGTCAGTCTGTCTGCCTATGAAGACTTCTCGCTTTTTTTCACGACCGTCGAAGTGGAGTCGTTCGTGCTTTCTTCTTTCCCTCACTTTCGCCAATATTCCTGCTCGATTTTGAGGGGAGGGAAGATCACGTTTGGCGGAAAACTATGGGGCCGCCGTTTTTATTAAGGACTCAGTTTCTATGCGACTTTATTGGCCATTTCAAGGACTACGTAACAGAACAGCGTCCAATATCGTAAAAAAAAAGATTCCTGTGGTCAGTGATCATGCGAAAGATCTCGGTCGTCTGTTACACAGCCGCTGGAAGGTTTTTACGGGCGGCGTTGCAGAATGCACAATATTACAGATTACAAACAGTGATGGTGATTGCGTCGTCTTGATTGCCCCTTCTTAAAGGAACTTGTGTGTACAGTTATAAGGACACGAGACGATGGATATTTTTGACGCACAGATACAAGGAAAGTGAGATGAATCTGGTTTATGAAGACGTTTTATTAAAGGGTATAAGGGTGTGTACACGTTTCGACAATATCTTTACGGAGGAATTAATTTGATTATAGTTGGAAGTAAAATGGAGAGCATTATTATATTTGATCGTTTTCACGAACCAGTGAATTTAAATTCATAAATAGATAAATGTAATTTATCAATTTAACATTTACACACCGTAGCTCGCCGTATAAAAATACGCTAAAAACAAAGCGCGCATCTGTATCGATCCACGTATATCGTGCATTACGTAAGTCCGAGCAATTTCGCAATGCGAATAATTCTCATGGAACTGATTACAACAAAACGCAATAAAACGAGAAAATTCAACTTGTGCGCGCGTTCTTTCATTCAGACAACGAACTCGGTTTCACTTGTATTCCATGCGAGCGCCTTTCACGCGACTTTCGCAAAACTGCAGCTGTATCGAATCGGCCTAGAATCCCATTTCGCTGAACTAAGTCTACGCCTACGCGTAGTTAGCATACATCCGTTTCTCCGCGAGGGGATGTATCGCGAGAAGGAAGCCTGTCGCTCGGCCGGTTTCTCTATTTGCAGCGTGTTAATTGTCAGTACTCAGCAGCGGCACATGTGCGGCAAACGCTTGGCTATTCATGCAAACAGTTTTCGAAAGTTTAATCGGCGCATCCGACGGCTGCGCCGTATGGTCGGTCGTTCGTAGTTCATGCGAGCAGCCGAGAGACAAGGACAGTGGAGGAACAGGAAGGGAGAGGTCAAGGGAGGCCGGAAACAAAAGATAGAATCGAAGAGGAAGAGGGAAAGATGGGCGGCCGGGAGTGAACGATGAAAGCCGACGAGCAAGAGAGAATGGTAACGCGAAAAGAGTCGGAATCGAGGGTTGGATGTGTATAGAAGAGAACAGAGAAAAGAGAGAAAGAGAAACAAGCGTAAATGAGACGGAGAGAAAGGGGTTGCCAGGGTGGATAGAGGGTTGTGGGAGGGACACGGAGATACGCGGGAGGAAAATCAAGGAATAAAAGAGGAGCGGGTGAAGCGGGAGCGAGAGAAAAGTTGTTATCTACCTCACAGGTGGTGATAAGGCCGCGATTTGTTTTCACGTGAGGTTCCTAGGCATAGATTAAAACTGTTTAAGCTCCGGCCATCCCGGCAGGCGCCGTTCCTACACGAGTTTAATCTAACCTCGCTATTCCCCTGTGATATCCATCCTCCACCGTTGCGAAGTCGCCTCTTTTCGCGTACGTATATTAAATCCTTTTATAAATGCTCTCGAAAGCCTCCGAAGGCAAAGAACTTTGTCCGTGGGTGTCCTTAAAGGAGAAAAGAAAACCGAACGAAACGACACGGGCAAACGCGAGTACGGATAATAAACATTTCACGTAAATGTACTATCGAGAGAAGAAAATTAATGGAATATGGCAGGGTAGCGTACTAAACGTTGGAAAAGTTAGACGTCGAATCGATGATAAAACAAACTGCCTCGTTCGCTATTTTCTCGTGGAATTAGCACGAATTAGCAGTTACAATGCGATTTCGCTGGGGTTTTACTGGCTGTTTAGAAGTTATGTTCGCATGCGACGAACAAGTTGGTTGTTTTGAGAAAATTAAGTATTGATACGCACGCACGTGTATCTCGGGCGACCGGCTTATCGGGCAGGTTTCGATTCAATTGACGGTAACGAACTCTCATTTTCCCTACTTTGAACTATTTCGAGCCATTACGCTTGCGAGCAGGTATTACAATCAGATTATTTTTCGTTGGAGCATAAAAAGTACCCGGTATTTTATTTTGCTTCGTTAAATCAACTGAAACGTTGCAGACAAAAATGTGGAGAGACAATTTCGAAGATATTTTTAAATATTCAATCCGAGACGGTGAATAAGACGAATAAGAAGTTTGTCAAATTACGCTTTTCTATTTCGTTTAATATAATTCGCTTTGTTTTATTACATTATAATATAAATAGAGCGATTACTCAAATCATGCAAAGTTGAATTCTTTCTAGGTTACTGTTGCAATCTAGAAATCAGTTTAACCGAATCAGTTAACTTTGAGGAAAGAAATTAATCAACGAACTAATCGCGTAAGATACTTTGCTGTGCCATAGCAATGCTCAATTTTATCGATGTATACAGTGTTAATACGCTCAACGTGTGAAATTGTTTTAATTGCACGAGTCCACTCGGCATCCATAATCCGCAGTTAGTGTAATTGGCAATTACTGAAAAGTCTTAGGCGAGCAGATAGGAACGACAATGGGCCAAGAATCGACCAAAGGATAATTTTAGTCCTTAATTCTTCCCATACCCATTTCCTCAATCGTGCCGGTAAAATCGATACGGCGATGCGCAAGGGATGTTTCCAATTATCGTTAACTATCGGCATGAACGAGATATATCGTATCGCAATCACGTGCACATGTACGCCTTAATGTAACTAACGAGACCTGTTCTCTACTCTTGCGATCAAACTCATGGCCCTTTCTCATTTACGAATAAAACGACACGCCTGTACACTGTACACCTGTCCATCGATTTCCGAAACATTGAAGGGTCGAGCGACGTTCTCGTTCAATTATGGAAGCGTTCTCATGAAAATATAACATTTTCATGGAACCTACAAGTTGTTTGCAATACTCTCCAAATGAAATTTTCCTCTCTCATGCCGCGAATATATATTTCGAAATGGTCTATTTATGTTTTCCATTAGGACGTTTTTATTGGTTTTTAAGTTGTATCAATCGAACACTTGAATTTTTTATATTAAAAATTTGTTTTAAATGATTGGTATTATTCTAATCTTTTATTGCAACCGAGGAAACATAGCGTTAGAAAGGATAATCGTTAATATTCCATCGTACAAATAATATACTGTAAAAGTTAAACAAGCTTAAAGAACGATTCCCTCTACGAGACGGTTATAAAAGAAAGTAAAAGGGTATAGAAAAAAATGAATAAATCTAACAACGTCCGAAACTCTAGAACATCGCAGCTAACACAAAATATTGCATTGCAATCAAATGATAATAAAAAGATAGATATCGGACATTATTTGCGGGAGTAGTACAAAGGTGGTCGAAGTGCGTTTTACATGCACTTCAGCGGCAATAAATCAATCCTAGGCGATTCACTTCTCTCCTACTTCCCCGTTCCAGACATGCGATGTAACAATTACTGCTCGCTCTCAGCGTCATTCACAATATCTATCATCCGCAAAACCTAAAGGGGAACGTGGCCCGATGTTCGGTTGTCCCTCTCTTCGGCTAGCAATTTTAGGGAAGTGTGTATCATCACTCATCGTGCCTCCTACCAGGCAAATGATGCTTTCAGTCAAGTATTTAATTTCTGCGTTGTTTTACAAACCTCCTACGTCGCTTCAAGCGCTAGTAATTTGCGAATGGAACGTCATACGCGAGTGTGTATCTTTTTCAAACCCTGCACTTTAAAATACCTTCTCACGAGATGAGAGATACCTCGAGACTTTATAAACTGACTGTTTTAATTTCTGCTTACTTTTTGTATCAACGTACTAGCGACAACAGAAACTTATTTTATAAGTTGAACGAATAAAGTTCGAAATAATATACATTTGATCGCAGTTCTACAAATTCGGAGTTTATATATCTAGATTTTATATTATTTAGATCTAGAATTATATTTATTTGCTCTCGTTTAGTTCTGATATAATAACGACACTGAACATAAATTTCTCATATACTCTGCAGCAATCGTGACTTTAGATGACATGCACAAATCTAATAATCGTCAAAAATGAATTACGAACTCGAACATTTATTCCCGATTAGGGATGCATGTCCAAAAATAGTTTCTCATTCTTGTCTTCGTGATTCCACTCGTGGACGATATTTTATCTCCTAATGACTATAAAATCAAGACTTGCAGAGACCGCATGTATCTATCCACATTTCGAATATCCTAATTAATTAATAAATTCTATTGACGAAATGAAATACAATTATTCGTAACTAGAAGGTGAGAAAATAAAGAAAGCATACGAAGAACGTGGCTATCCTCCTGTTAATTGAAAGAATATTAAACGCTATAAATATTACATTTGCGATATCGACGATTTCGAAATCATCGAACAAATTTACTCGTCAAATCGTGATAGGTAAGTGTACAGACAAATTGCACGGTCCAAGTGTTAAATGGTCCCTACGCAGCGAAAATGCTACGAGTTTCAGATGATGCAACACGAGGCTGTTCCTATATAATTACAGAAAAATAATGCTCGTCCGCGCCACGTGGGAGCGCAATTAAGATCCGTAGACGGCGTAAAGCGTCGAGATTCCTAGGTTGCTAATTACACGCCGCTTCGCGGTTCTTATGCGCCTACCAGCCAGATAGGTAGTTGGCAATAAATTTTCTGCTGTGCAGCCAGTGGCCGCAGCGAGCAAATCCGGCTGAGTTACGAAAGAGAATAATGTTAGCGGATGCATAAGGTTTGCCACGACGGCTCTAGTCGTTCGTTCTTATGTGTCTACCAACTCATTCGCAATTGGCCAAATCCGTGAGATTCAATTGAATCGTAACTGTTTCCTGCTGTTTCACAAACGATCAGCTGTTGTAAATGTATAACGCGATAACGGGATTAAAAGGTGCCGCGACTAGAACTTCGTTTCAACGTATTAATTTAATGGCACTAATGCTCGCGAATATTTGATGCAGGATTAAGTGGTTGACGAAGAGGTTTGATGTACGATATATAGTGTGATAAGATAGGACCATTTTAAATCATTTTTGATTCTGTAAGAAAAATTATTTTTTACCAATTGTTAATAATAGAAATGTATTTTGTTGGATGCTTATGACAAGAGAATATAATATGTATTGAAATTTAATTTGGTTTTACCGGAAATAAACACGTTTATCGTTTAATTACTTAATAACTTGTTAGAGCACAATATTACGTATACACATTGAGAATGAAGGAGATAAGTGACTAGGGAATTTCTAAATTTTTTAAGTATGTATATTACGCTAACATATCCTGCATAATCTTTTACTCTAATTAAATTGCGATATTAATTTCATAATATCAAAAATCAATTTTTTCTAGAATTTTTCAATTACACCTAGCGTATTAACGTATTAAATATTTTACATTTTTTCCCATGTAATTAAAAATCTAAGTTTCGTCGAGAAAGAAAGTGGAATATTCATTACATTTAAAAACTATAGAATAATTAACATAAAAATATCCTTGCACGTGAAACTTATCCGAGCGATTTGGAATATGATTTTGATTTTCGAGGAATTTTCCTGCCAGCGCAAATATATGCACCGCAATATTCCACGAATTTTCTCGCAACATTCTACTTCCACCGATGACACACAACGAGTCGCCGCATCGCGTAAATATTTTCGTCTGGAAACAAAGTCGTCGAAGTGAGAGGCCTAGAAATATTTAATGCGATACATCGTCGAACGTAGTACGAATACACGGCACGATACGTTAAACGACCGCTTGCTTGTCTATCTCTGATCAAGCTGCAACATTAATGCGCCATTTATCATAATGGTCTGAAACGGCCTGGAAAAGAGACTAGGTATTCCGTTCTTCGTGAAACTTGCCTCGTTTATGAACACGCGTGCACATACGAGGCACCGGTATGTGCACACAGTTTATCGCGGTCGATAAATTTAGTCTAAATTTCGTGGAAATTCCGCGTATTAAAATCGAATCGATAACTAATCTATCAAGGGCTCGAACTTCCGATCTTCGGTGTTTAATGAACGATAAACTTTTCAGCTGGCAGCTTAATATCAAGACAAGTTAGGAACAACTTAAATATCAATCTGAATGGCGAGAGGAGCTTAACGTGCGGACGTTTTTGTGATTTCGAGATCAGAGTTTGTGTTTGAGAAGTTTACAGAAGTGCAAGCGAGGAGGTCTAAACTGTTTGGTGCAGTAGGTCGAACCTAAAGTTTACATAGCTATATTAGAAAGTCCGGCAGCAGTGTACGAGCAATTTTAATCGAAACTTTGCGAAATTCTGATTGTAAAGTTATTTTACCCTAAATCATCTTCAGTGGAAGTGTAGGTAAAACTCGATGGCCAGATATTTCCACCGGTCTCCACACGCTGTTTTAATTAGAGTAAAAGTAGTTTTTAATCTCGTTGATCCAAGTTGTTACGAAAGCTGCCATTTTTGTTTAATATATTAATTAGAGTTTTAATTCTAAAGGTATTTTAAGCCTCTCGAGTTATACTTGACATTTAACGGTTATCTCAACCGTAATTGGGCGATTCGAAAGGCGATGCGAAAAGTTAGAAAAAAGAAATACTTATAAAATATGTAAGAATTATTAATAAACTATTCTTTAAAAGAACGTTGATACAATCTTCTTAATGGTACCGTAATTTAAGATTTTTTGCTTTAAATACGCGTCATTTTAATTGATGACATTAGCATGGAAAGAACGTATTGACCTTCTTTAAAGCAATATTCTATTAAAAATGTAGAAGAAAGTTGAATAAATTCGTAGTAGGATAATTCTTGTAACATTGTAATATTCCTTTTAATCTGATTACGACACAACTGAACCATCGCATTGTTATGCTCTAAACGTTATAGACAAAAACGAGATTAAACAGCGTAATTTAATAGGATTTCGGGTGTAATAGGATTATGGAAACTTCTTTCTTCGACGAAAAATGCACGAGAAGTATTTCGTTGAAAGTTTGTGGCCGGAACTAAAATTGTTGAAATGCCTTCGTAGAAATCTAAGGTTAACGTAAGCTAAAGTTTGACGTAAAAGCCATGCAAAACGTGTGAAATCCTAGACAAATGACGTATATTAGTATTTGCGACTGTGAGTATTTTAGATGTATACAATTAGACGTATATCATATTATATATCAAATATAGGATCTATACACGTGTTACATACGACCTACGCAAATATTGTTACATTAATGTTAAATGTATCTCGATGGTGTGTGTCCCAATACGAGAGAAAAAAAATATAAAACGTGTCAAGCTGTGCTGAATTAATGTCACGCAGAGGTTCAGAATCGCACGCATCGAAGCGGCTCGCTCGAGCGTTCTGATGGCCAAATTACGCAGTCCGGTTGCATCAATAAATTTTCATTAACCGCGCACGATGTACGGCTTATTCTGTGAGAATACGCGGCTGAATCTCTCATTTCGCGAGATCCGTAATAGCCTCATTAATCTGATCGCGGAAGAGATGCCGGTGTGCTTTATGAAGCGTCGTCTTTTCAGGAAACGCTTAGAAAAAACCGTGCAGTTCTCGTCGCGGTGTGTATACAGTCAGCGGCCCTTAATAAATCTCCGTGGCATGGCGGGCCAAGCCTCGTGCTCAGGGAGCCCAGTAAATAAACTGGCCGAGTTTTAATTATTCCTATTTTCGCATCTACCGACCGGTCACGAGTTTTGCGCCTCGTTCCCTCGCTTCTTCTACCCCGTTACTGGCTTCGCCCCTCACTCCGCGCCTCGCACCCTTCTCTTTCTCTCCCTCAAGATTTAATTATGCAAATCGCAGGGGCCACTAGACAAAACCAATATTTGCTTGAGTTCTTAGATGGAGGTAAGAGGGGTTAGGAGGGGCTGGAGGAGAGGCAAAAGCGGCAAGGGAAGCAGCGACGGTCGGCCAGGTAGGATTTCGCAACTCATAATCAGGCAGATTCATTTGCCTCGGTACATAAAAATATAATCTTTCGCCTCTTCTCTCAACTCCCACCATCTACACGCTGCCTTAGTAGGTGCCTCCTTGTCGCGATAAATACATTTTCAACGTGAATCGCAATAGCTTCTCTGCTAATTAAAGCGGCGCATTAACGCCCTTTGCCGGATCGGATTATGCGAATTGTATTGTTGCCCTCGAGCATGCTTTCGGTAACCAATGCACACAAGGAAAACGCGCAGCTACGAGCAATGCGCGCGGATGTTTGGGTAAACGAAAGGTAATGATATTATTTGCCCTACGATACATTCCGAAATTAATAAGCAACGCAAGCCAGATAAGTAGGTAAACGGGGAAAGAATGGAATTAATTAGCGGAAAACGCAACCGGAAGAGAACGCTTCCGGGCTTTTCGAAGCGATTCATTTTTTTTTAAGTGGAGCCATTGCGTGGATTGAAAAATGTACAATAAACGGTAGATCTTGCAGACATTCTTCCATTCGATAAATATTTAACCCCCTTGGGCGGAACAATATTTAGCGAGTGATTGTTGCTTCGGAAATTGTAATATAATGTCAATAAGGAAAAAGTACTTATTTAACGTCACTTAGAATAGCTGTACATAGCGTGATCATTGAGCATGTGAAATAATGATTTTATCGGACGCTGCGCAATTTTCTGTAACGCGATTACATAAAAATCGTGTAATAATTATTTTCTCGTATTATGCAACCGCGTTACGTATTATTGAAAACCATTATTCCGTGTTCTCGTTCTTCCAGCACCAAGAAATCTCGTCCACTATAAAAGAACATATAAAAGAGAAGCTTATAAAAATAGGGCAGCTGGCTGTTATAATAATAAGTTAACTTTCTCATGTAAATTTTTTAATTAATTCTTTGTCAAACTGACGAATTATCGTCGACGAATATTTAACGCTATAGATTCGTATGTAAAATTCATAATAACGTAAACGCCGAGAATAATACAGTCGCACGTTCGACTCCCACAAATTGACACCACGACACCGTGACACATGCGAAATTACAGCCTTGAAAATCTGGATGTCGGATTAAATGCAAATAAAGCGGTATGCTCGTACTTATCTATTGTAAATTCCCTTTTACCGGAAACTTTTCTAAAGCAATTTAACTTCCATAGAGGAATAATTTTATTCATTTATATAAAAGTTCTTATAAGTATCCTGGGAAAAAACGGATTCCACGGAAGAAAGTTGGCAAGTACCGACGAGAAATAACGCTTTTAGAGAAACAGTTGAAAACTGGTTCTCCAGACTCGGCAAGAACGAAATTATTCATCTTGTTTAACTTACTAATTACGATGTCATCCTGGAACAAGCAGCTTTCTATCATTCGTATCTGGCATGCGTGCGAGACGTATAATTTAATGTGCCTTCAATTTCGTTTTCATATTCGTTATTGTTAATCCATTTATTCTTCCCTAATTTTCATTCTTTTCCGTTGTACGTGACGCTACCTCATTCCGGTATAGCTAACGTTTCAACCCTTTGTAGTAATTATACTATAATCATTATTACTAATTTTGTGCTATACACGTAAATGACACAAAAATACATCAAAAGTCTGAAGACCATTGTTCAATTTCACCTTATAAACTCCACTATCAGTAATTTAAAGCTAAAAGTGTACTATAGTACGGTACTTTGTACAGGCATATTAAGCAGAATTTTCAAATACTACAAACACTAAAAATTATACTAATATAATCAGAGTGTCGTATCACAGCCTGTAATTTATCCACTCTACTAAAGGAAATAAACAATTGTAAACCAGTAATCACACAGCGGAATCTAGTTTTCTCGAATCTTTGTGGAAACAACTTCAGACCTGTACTTTAAGGGTTGGACTCTTGTAGTTACTTAATCACAAAGCCGCACCACCGTGCCTCAACCAAGCAAGCACGATATACGCAAGAACGAGGGTAATTACTATAATAAATCGAAGAAACAAATTACGTTAGTGAAAATTAAGATACGATTAGAGCTCGTACAAAGTATACACACAAATATCGTATATATATGCTTCTCCTCTTAATTATTTAATCTTCTATCTATCATTTAATCGTACAAATTTTACATACTCCAGTCGCCTTTGAAAAGTTACGCTGCAATTATTACATGAAGAGATATTAAGGGGATAATTTGAACGTGTCGTTTGAAGAATTCGAGCGTAGATCGATCAGCGTCCTAAATGTTCATAAAGTTCAAACTACGCAGCAAACAGAGAGCGTCATTGTAACTTGTAACATTCATCAAGAGAGCAATTGCAACGCAATCGCGAGAATGGTAATAATTCAGGGAAATCGTTTCACAAATCGAGGATCGGGAGGAATCGAAGAATTACAAGCTCGTTGGAACAAAAGCCCTAACGACCACGGTCACGACAATTATTCATTATTTTCCCCCGGTTTCACCATGAAATCTCTAATAACGGCGGTGCTGCACCAAGGTACCGTAGGAGTTTAAAAGCCTCCCTCGCGATAAAAAAGGAAAGCCGGCGGTAGTCAAGCAGGTAATGTATCCAGTTAAAAGTTTTCCAGGTTCGCCGGAGAGGGTGGAAAACTTCTCAGGCCGTCGCCAAGTAAGGGGCCAAGGTGCCAGGAGAGACTAGAGATTGTGCATTTGTTATTCATGGGTCCAACGCTTCAGTTGGCTTTAACATTTCATCGTGTAGAAAGTAGGTGCTTTCACTGTAGGCAGAGCGTACCTCTATGTAAACTGAGTACGATGCATGCGTGACCAAAGGTAGAACAATCGGTTATTACGAGTTATTAATCGAAATTAGAAATTAGGCGACACGCTTTAAAAATATGTCTTGTAACAGCGTAATAGCGTTACTTCGCGTAGGATGCTTGTGCATAGGATTCATGTACATTATCACTTGCAATACTATATCAATATCATTATTTATCAGATACGTCATATACGATATCATGTATATCGATTACCATATGACGTGATGTTAAATAACGTTTATTGTCGTATATATCATGTATCAATACCATTATCTAAATTATTGTTTTTATTTCAATACCTATCACCGTTTAAATCAACGTCAGAAACCTTTCTATCGATTTAGTAGATATTTCTGAACAGGATGTATTCATAATACATGTATAAGATATTAATTTTGTTAATTAATTGAGAAATTGTTGGCTCTTCGAATTGTATTTGCATTCTTGGAAATAATTTATCTCTCTCTTAATCGATTTATACAACAGTGACTACATCAAATCGTATTTACGACAATTAATAATTAATTTCATCGATGATACGTCGCAAATTCATCGTATCGAAAAATTATTGCGAGACCGTTACGATAAATTCATCGCGATGTATCATAATTTGCACGAAGCAAATATTTTGCATTGTCATAATCAGATTGAGTAACAATTACGAAAGTGAATTTTACATATCACTTTTGCATACGTTTTACTTTAATTTTATTAGTAATCTGATATATCAGTTATCGGAATTCGCAAAGCTTACAAGTTACAAGTTACAATTCCAATGCACCATTATTCACCGCGATAAATGCGAAATCGCTTCATTGCGTGTTTGCAATTGAAATTAATATTTATTCGTATTAACATTTTATTCGCGTTAAATTCTCTCAAAATAATTGCTCGAATTTATATCATGCATCGTAAACTCAAGTTATATCTCTGCGCAGATCAGAAATAATACAGCGACACCTTAGTAACTTAAATCTCCAAGAAAGAGCGAAAATCATCGGCTTGTAGAGATCTTCTTTTTTCCGATTTTTCACACAAGAGACAATAAAGTAACTTTTAGAAGAAGAATTTATTTCAACGTGGCTTATGGGTTTCGTCTGGGAATTTAAGCTCTCATTACCATTCTATCTGTAGTAATAAACAACTTCACTGACAGTACATTCTGTCGCAGATACTACAGAATGGCAAAATGACCGTGCCACGACATCGCAATTTCTACCAATCTACGCGTCCGCAGTTTTTCATAAAACTGCACACCGTTGCAATTTTTTATTGAATCGACACCGCGTCGGTCAATTATAGGAGTTCCTCTGGTCGGTCCTTCGTAAAGGTACTGGGACAATTTCCAGTGGACATTGGCTGTCGATATTCCCCTCGTACATCTTTCTCGTGTAATGTGCAGCGAAAGGGTGTTGCTAGATAGAGAAGGGTAGCCGAACTGGCAGCTCGAAACAGCCGACTAACGATGAGGTGAAATCAGTACAACCAGAATCAACACCAGGGCTTGATTTTTGCTGTATTGATTTTGCTGTTAATGCAGCCACGTGCGTGCGATGTTTAAAGCTTCGCTATTGATATGACGCTTCGTTCGAGCGACAATACGGCATTTGAATGAGGACTCGGGACAAAAATGAAAATTCGTAGGTTCGCCGGCAAATATTCGCACGACCGTAGGCAACGTACGCACGTTCTCACGTTCCACAGTGGGAGATTTGAATGAAGATTTAAGACGAGGATCAAAAATTGCATATAATGTGCAGTTTTCCTGAAATTTAATAATAGGCGCTCCCAGGCGAGTAGAAGTATGTTTGTCGAATTATTATTAATATTCTCTCCGCTGCCTGGCTCGGTTTAAATATCGTGAATATTTATTTTCTTGTCTAGCCACACATGGTGACGTTTAAGTGAATAATGCCGATGCCAGGAACAATCTCTCCATTTTTTCGTAAGTGTCATGCAGAAATCATTTATCTTCCCTTCCATTTCGTCAGATATTGTGCTGACATTTAGTAAAAAAAAAAAACAGACTTTTTGTGTAACTTTAGAAATTTTCTCGGAATAAATGTGGTCAGAAATTCACTCTTCAATCGAGTCGCGATTACGAACGGATTTCACTAAAAAAGAAAGATGGAAAACATTCACTGTAGCAGTTTTTAGCAACAAAAAAATTATACAGCAATGTAGTATAAAACCTTCTTAACACAGAGCAATCAAAATTACATGGTTTAAATGGTTTCAATCCTTGTTTTTTAATTGCTCTTTAAAGAAAAAAAGGCATTTTTCAATTGGAAATTAAAATTGTACATATTGTTGCTCGAGTTTTCTATATTTAAGGTGTAACAAACACTATTTGGCAAGAATCGACAAACAAAAATGTACAATGAACGAGTGAGATAATTTTCAAGCAATTAGATTTTCATTTTTACTAATTCTCCATCGATTTTTGACGGAATTATTGTTTACATTTATGTTGCTTACTCAATTATGATATCAACAAATAATAAGATCAATATCGAGCAAAGATTATTTTAATTTTTGTCCACTGCTGGCCGCACCGTGTCCACACGTACGAATATTGTCGATCGTCGCGAACATGCAAATACTTCCCTTGAAATGTTTCTAATAGTTTCATTACGTTTACATTTACATGGCCGTTTATATTCTCGATAACTGTCGTTCTTATTTTCTCCGATAAACCATGCGATTAGTAAAACGTACAAATTAGATAGTTAAAGCAGGATAACCAACAAACCAATATATTCCTGTGCTGATATAGTTAACATAGATCCTAGGTACATATTTTTCTTTATTTCAACTTTATTTTCATTCAATTTCGTCTATCAGGCTCTCCGAGTCTCTGTTTTTTCTCCGATTAAATTTTGTTACACTTTAATTCTTGCCAGAGTGTCGTGGTTAAATACTCGCGTAGTGTGACGTGACAGCAGTTTGAATGAAATTAGGTCAACCGTTTCGGAATCTACTCACTTCATTGAATAAATGTAACCGAAAGGGCGCTATATTTTACTTCATAATACCAAACCGTGTCCGTTGTTCTAATAATGTGCGTGAAATTAAATCCTATTTCCTGCCCTTCTTCTTTCTCTTCTTTTTAGTCGAGGATGTTAGATAAAGGCAGGTCTTTTCGCAGAAATATCGTGGCGCTTGAAAGCAGCATTTTCGGAGGGAGCATAAATAGATGGGTATTTCATTATGCGAGAACGTCGCCTTTTTGAAAGCATCTTAAATTTCTCGAGCGACAGTTTTTTTTCTAAGCCACTCAGAGAGGAGAGAACGAGTGAGAAAGGGGCGCTCAGGTGCGTCCTGCATCGTCTCTATGACGACGTTACCCGAAAGCCCTAGGATCGACGCTATGAAATTTTCTTCTTTCTTTTGGCCCTCGCCTCCTCCCGAAATATCGTTGTTTTGTTTCTTTTCGCTCGAGTGATTCGCGGATAAAACGAACCAAGTACTTTCGTATCAGAAGCAAGCATTTTCTTCGTCGCTTCTATTTCTGTCAAGTTTATGCCGGATTTAAACAATTATTGCTTAATATGCAAAGTATTCTACAATTTTCCCAAAACTTCGATACAACAACAGAGAAGTTATTCTGATACTTTGTCACTTCGCCACCAAGTTTTGATTACGTTACAGCTCTTGCGAGGCTTAAAGGAAGTTTGCGCGAATGAACAGCAAATATAGGATTTCAACTGAGGAAGTTAAAAATTAGTAATACGTAGAAATAGTAATTCTATGTACATATGTATAAATTATTGAAAGTATATGAAGCGATTGTAAATGTACGTATTGGAATATGAATTCTACGTAAACGTAAATATTTCGACAAACTAAAAAGATATTCGAAAGCTCCTAAACTACTGGCAAACTGATTATATTACAACTTCAAATTACGTTGTCCATTGAAATCATTCAGTGCTTATGTGAATCTCTTTTCGCTGCCATCAGTATCCATCAATATCTTGAAAAATCACTGCAGAAAATTTAGAAGAAGGAATCCAATCTAAATTTTGAAGAAATCATAGAATTCAATTTAAATGGCTCATTCCGCATATGTCGTTTGTGAAAAAGAACCTTTTATTTGCATCGCTACACAGTTTTTCGTTTAATTGCCTGCGTGTGACTTAAAAGTAAAGTGGAAAAGGCAAGGAAAGTTTGATCTAAGATCTCGCAACAAGTCCCGAATCGCCGTACAAAAGAATTACTAGCGAAACTACCTGGCAAACAATTTCAAAGTAGATTTAGAATATAATTTTGTAAACTGAGCGTTCCGTATAATCTCGGATCTCCGTGGAAGAAAAAATGTTTAAGCCTGCGCAAGGCGGTCAAACTTCGTTTAGAGATCATGATTATAGCGATACGATCGGTGCTCATGTTTATACCGCAAAATCGATGCGAGCTTGTATGGAAAAGAGAGCAGCGGAGAGGCTGGGTGGTTCGTGGATATTGCACGAAATAGTATCGCCTATCTCGACTCACAGGGAAAGTAAGAACGCGAGGGAAGGTGGGACATGTTACACGTTCCCGGCGAACCAAGTTGCTGATGGCTTAGGTCATGGTTTGACCATGCGAACCCCTTCTCGAAGCTTTAAGGTCTCGCCACCCTTCGCCACTTTCTTCGTCTACCTCTTTACGCGTCATTATAGTTACAAAGTTTTCGAAAGCGCGAAACAGCTGCTGGAACGTGAGCGTTGTAATAAATAAAACGTGCCTGTGTGCATCTATAGGACATTTCGAAAGTTGTATACTAATAATAACAACTTCAGGAGCACGTAGACGAATGTGGAGTTAAATGGGCGATGAGGTAATACAGGTTGTTGAAACATTTTTTGAATATAAAGTTCCCTGAATACGATTCTTTAAATATTTAATTTTGAAGGAATTATTGATGAAAGTGAAAAACAAGATCGATTACGATAGATGGACAAAATTATTTAAAACGAAACACTGTTTGTGAGTGTGAGAGTCAATTTCGATGATATTTTAACTACGAAAGAAAATAATTGAATTATTGTTCGAGATATTTTAAATACTGTCATGAAACTTTTTAATGCCTTTACTTTATTTTACATACAAAGTTTGTTTTCTTTTCGTTGAAAGATTTGTATATTTACTTTGAAAAATTGATTCTGCGACGGTATGAGCATCCTGATTATCTTTTCTACAACTTTACTCTTTGAAAGAATACTTTATTTTGCCACCATATTTTGTATGTATTACATTGTTAAAAACTTATAGAATCACATGCAAATACTTCCACATTTCAATTCTTAATATATAGAAACGAATAATATATTTAAAAAATGGTACCCTGTTCTGCCCCATATTCCCCTATGCATTGGGTGTTTATCCAATGTCGTTTCTTTAAATTCTCAATCTGACGCTCTAGTACTACCAATTAAATTATGTCCTGTTATTAATTATCGTATCCATGTTTTTTAAGACTGTTTTCCTTATTTTAGTGAATACCAGGTATATATTTCTGAAGCTTAACTGAAATACATTAAAATCGACAACGATATTGCTGTTTTATTTAATTCGCTGCTGGACTGAAAATGTATATATTTATATAATGTATATATTTTTAGCCGGCAACAGAAACAGAGAGAGAGGGAGACAATTAAATAATAGAGTATGGACGCAAATCTGCGTGGAAACCTGCTTTGAAAATTTTAATAGAGTTTCCGTAATAAAATCCTTTGATGCCAATCAGGACATTTTTTAATTCGAATTTTGCTTCAGCTTTCTGCTTCGTTCGTTTTCTATATTTTATCATAGTTCATTATATTTCACAAAGTATAATGAATATAATGGAAATGAAATTTTTTTTGAAAATAGAAAATGAATGATGAAAGGAGCCATTGTAGAGTTACGAGAAGCTTATAGATTAGGGGAAGATATCTAATTTCAATAATTTCATTACATAAAAATTTTAATCAATTAATATCAGTTTTACTAATCACATATTAAATTAATAAACAGAATTGTTTACCTAACCGAGAATAAAATTATGATAAAAATTCTTACTAACTTATTATTATTATAAAATTCACTTTTTTAAACTTAATGGTATTTTTGATAAACTTTTTACCAACACAAATCGTCAAACCGCTCCTTATTTTTTTTCTTTGGAAAATACAAATACTCTCGACCGTATCGGCCAATTAATACGCTCTGGTCGCAATTTATCAGAAGAACGCAAAGGAACGAGCCAATCTATAGCCCGTAACCATTCGTTTCACAGAAAGAATTAACGTACCAACTGAACAAGATTAAGAAGACAAAGGCGTGAGATTGCGGACTTACGTAATCCGGCCTGTATTGAAGTAGGCGTAACTTGTCGCAACGCGCAGCTCTTGGGTTACGTCTCTTTCACAACAGTCACGGGGGATGATACTAAAGAAGGGAAGTCTCCGGCATAAAGGGGTGAGCGTGCTGGATTAAGCCGGAATAACCACCGACGCGAACACGTCTTGCCCAAGCTTAACGGATGATTAATCTATCCGTACCCTCCGCAAACAAGTACCTATCGCGTATCTGTCTACCAACCCACCGATTGCAACGAAATGGCAAAAACGGCTGCTTCCAATTACCATCAAACCCGCTCGAAATCTCACGCTAATTCGAGCTCCGCTCGCTCACGTTCGTTTTCGAGACCACGAGAAAGGAGGGTGCGAAATGCATCGAACACGCTCGAAATTCTCTTGAAATGCTTGCTCGATCGTGCGCGTGGTGTAGCATCAAAGGAATTTTACAGACGCATACCGTTCGACTCTCTCTCTCTCCCTCTCTCTCTCACTGTGCAATAACGTGTATCTATGTAACGTTATTTTTTATAGAGAGAAACATTGCATAAAATTGTTAAATTAATGGAGAATGTGATTCTGTGGAACGTAACATGATTTAACATTGCTCCCATGGAAGATTACTTTAATTTTTGAACAAAATAATGATTAAAGGTGTGCATAATTTTGTGAGGTTTGCTATCGTTCTTATTACTGAGGATTTTATTACTTGCTTTTATCCTTACGAAATTGATTATTACGTATTATAATTGCTAAGCAGCGGAGGGAGCGATTACGTGAATTTGACATGCTTTGTCGACAGCGGGCTGTGATATCAGAGATTAATTTTATTTGAGGAAAGTAACGAGCATAGCCATGAATATTTCTGTGACAAGATTTCGGTCACTGTTATTAACAATTTTGTTTCCTATCTTTTATCTTATGAAACAACATTTTCAAACGATGGTGTCCTACTTTTGTAAGCTTAAAAAACAAGAACACCCTGTATATTACCAATACATTGTATCGAATATATTCCTTCGCCGAAGGCATTAATAATTTCATGTCTATTTTCGGCTCAACAAGTACAGATATAATTTAGTATCTCCCTAGTAGCACGAAATTAACATAAACTCCATGCACCGTCGTATCCAGCGCAGCGAGTGACAGTCTCTAAACAAACCCGACCGAATTCTATTTATCATGCCTTGCGCAACCATAGAAGTTACCTCCGTCGGTGCAGTGGCACACTCTAATAGAGCGGAACAATTGCTAATGCAACATCCAGGTATAGTGCGCAGCCGGACTGATCATAGTGGTGGCCGTGAACGGGAAGACGATCAGATAGATCGCATGAATACTGCGGATGTCGTGCAGTGTCCGGACCTCGTATATATCCGTCGACGAGTCGGACAGACAGCGGACGTTCCAGCGGGACACCATCAACCCTGATTGACAACTCCATGCGTGGAACAGCACAACCGAGATTATCGGGTCTCCAGACCGGAAACTCGTTCTGCTGACCACCTCGGACCTGAACCGAATTCCACCTCTCGCGCCGTGTACGATTTCCGCATACAAAAGGGACATCGAACGGGCCTCCACCGTGCCCGACCAGACACTCGATAAGGACATTTCGTGGCATACGAGGCTGATTACCATACTGGACCTAGGTACAGCTATACTCTTAACACTGTTACGATGATTACTATGCGACAAGACGAGATTCCACGTTCATGGCGTATTGGTATTTCATTCTTACGCTTGCAATGTAAATACGATCCTCGGATTGATGGATTAATTATTTTTATATAATTAGATTCGCATTCGTGGTCTATCGGTGTACGATTCACTTTTTTTTTGTTTTTTTTTTTTTGAGGTATAAATACGATTTCGGTATTGGAAGTTCGGTATAGTTTTATATAAGTAGTTTTATTCTTACGGTTTATCGTTGTTTCGTTCATTCGTTTGGACGGTAAATATGAATTCGGTATTGATAGACTGAATTTTTATCCACCAACCAAACTAACTAGGGGATAGTTTTCCAGAATGTTTTGATTTCTATGTATGTGTGTATATATCTGTCTATATGACATATAATAGGATAGATTCATATATGTAATAAGTATATATCTACTCTCTTTGTACGAGATAAATTTTTATCACATTGTATACATAATACGTCGATCTATACATCAGCGTATCAAGTACTTCCTTTGCTACTATTTACTTAACTAGTGTATTTCTAATCGTCTAATTACTTTGTGCGGTACGTAATTAGTTTCTTTTAGAAGAAGGTTTATGGACTTCGGAGTTAGGAAAATTGCAAGGTTTTTGATCATAAAATATCCGCATTTAATTCGGTCACCAATGCTGTCTTAAGATATTTTCATGGGAGAAATACGTAAGTTTAAAGAAGGCGAACTAAAATCGAGAAAGTGATTCGCAAATATCTTTTCTATTTAAATGGTTTTCAATATCTTTGCGTTTCCTTACGTTTCTACCGAATCAAAACTAAGTTACGAAAATAAGAATGTTTGAATTTACAGAATTTCACTTTTAACTTGCGGTTTTTAATCTTCTCGTTACGTATCACGTTACTTCACAACGGTACATGCATTGAATAAATAAGCACTATACAAATATCATTATTACGAAGTATTTCGAATGAACTTCATTTGCATAACTAAGAGCAAGAGTTGTTTGTTACATCCATTAAATACTTCAAGATGAAATAAATGCAAAATATATGCATATCTCGCATGCGTCTCCCACAGTTATTTTCACCCAGAACAAGAATATGAGAGTGAATTGCAACTAACTTTTCGCGAATATTGTGTTTCGTTTTCAACGAAACTCCAACTGTTTCCAGATAACGGTAGTAATTAATGAACTACGAAATAGATAATATTTCATTAATATGTAATTTAACCTATCGTTCAAAAGTATAGAAAACAACTTCTACTAACGAATATAATAACAAGGATGAGATTTCCATGATACTTTAATCAAGCTTCCAACGAGAAGAAAACTGTTTTACACTTTAATAATCAAAAATAGAGATCCACGCGTTCTTAAGTAGTAACTCTGCTGACTGTCTGACTATGCGCGTACCACGACCACTAGCTACGTCTTCCACTAGTCGAGCAGGAAATTACCGTAGCACGTGGCGATAAACGCATGCTAAGAATATCGAAGGTTGATCGTCCGCGTAACCGAGACAATGGACAAGGGTACTCGACTGGGCCTAGTCAAAAGGGGAGAAGGAAGGCCAGGGACATTGGAGGAAGATAAAGCGAGGGAGAAAGTGCAAGAGGTTATACGTAGTAAGAGGGTACCAGTGGGTGCCTGAGGGTGGTTAAAAAGGGGGTAGCTACGCGGAAAGGGGGCACCAATGTCTTGGCTTGCAAGCTTCGAGGTCCTCCCGTCACCCAATCACGTCCTGGCGAAGCTCGCCATATTTCGCGGGGCGGAGCCCTCTCCTCACTCTCCTCGCGCGACCGACTCAGCCTCTGTGTTCTACTATTATTTTAAACCCTTCGCTCTCTTCTTCTCGCTCG
>JACXIV010000097.1:5757240-5823119 GCA_014737475.1 Bombus confusus
TGCTCGCCTTCTATCTCCCTTACTCTCTTTGACTCAGCTCACCTCACCACTCACCCCCTTTAGATCTATCCTCTGCTCTCTTTTACTCTCGCTCTCGTGCCTGCGACTACGACGGATGTAGATCTAACCCTCCTACCGAGCGCCTCGTGCCTCCAGGCGGAGATGAAAATTTCCAGACTCCTCGCGATCGAAACCGAATTGTTATTTCACGAGGTAGTCGACCCGTTCGCCCTCAGCTCGACCAACTCTCTCTTTCTCCTTTGCCCTTGGACCGGAGTTACACACCGAAAGTCCTTGCACCGTGCTCCATTCCCCTCTTTTTCCACTTACGCTCTCTTTCTTTCCGTTCCCCTAGCCAAGATTAAGGACCAGACCCGGTGGTTACTTTAGCCGGCTCGCTACGCCTTGTAAAAGATGATAGTTGTTGGGTTAAGTAGAAACGATCGAATTATTGTTCGTCATCCGGGGCTTGAATAATCTGGGGTTACCGAGAATTGCATTAGAATAACAAATTGTGGTCGATTAATATATCGGGTCATTTTGTAAGTAGCGCAGCTCTTCTGGGTTTGCGAGTCGTGAATTTAAGACAATGGAACTGTTCGTAACAAGAGCCTCCGTCTGAAGGGAGCGAAAAGATCGATAGAAAGTTTCTTTTTTATTTTCACTGGCAATTTAAAACTGGAAATTGCTTTTGTTGTTGCGTGTATATGGTTTTTTAATCATTTTACAATTCACTCGAAACCAGTGCAGTAGATATCAATGTCTTGACAACAGAGTCTGTTGAATTATCAGAATTTTCAACTTTAAAATTTTTACATAAATACATGGTTCACATTCCTTGAGAAATTAAAACGACGAATCTACAGCAATTAAATCATCACTGCATAACTGTACAAATTTGCTATTCATGAAGAAGATTGGATACTTTTATTTACAGCGGACAGCGTCGCGTTTACTTTGGTCGTGGCCACGACGAAATATTTTGAAGTCGCTCAGTCGACGTAATTGAAAAGAACCGCGTCTCACAATTTAGCGACGTTCTTGTTTATCTATCACTTTCGTCACTCTTATTCTTTCACGGTCTCGTCTTTTAGACGGAAATCTTTGGAAAGGAGCCGAAGAAAGAAAGCCACACCGTAAAACAGAACAGGCTGCGGAACGAGGGAAAAGAAGAGAAAAGTACAGTAGAACAATCTTTTTGAAGCATGTTACAGAAGCAACCAGCGAAGCTGTCGCGCAGCCTCTGTCATGTGTAAGAGAAGAGAAAAGAGGCTTATGTACCCGCGATAGAAACTGCAAGGTGCACGAAGTACAAGTACAATCTCAATACGCTTATTTATGGTGGCGCGTCGAGAGGGGCAAGGGCAAAGGGTAGAGGCCACGAACTTGTTATTCACCTTTGTAAAGAAGATTTTACATGGAAGTCGGTCTATAACAAGACGGTTTTGCCTCTCCGCAACGTACACAGAGGCTATGCCGAATCTTTGACAACTGAGCGGGTACTTATCTGACCGTCGACTGAAGGACATAAAGGCGTTTGACGATATAAAGCGCTGCTCCGTGGACCGCCGTAAATTTGGTTGTGGCGCTGGTTTCGATATTCTGCTCCGCAGAAGTTCACTCTAAATGGTTTCGAGAGATCTTGAATGAAGCATTTTTTACAAATCTGCTTAACTGGTTTTCTGCCAGTGCGAGAAAGCTTCGGGGTTATTTCGGACGAGAAAAATTTACGGGAAGGAGAAGCGAGGCTTCGACAGCGGCCGACAGAAAAGAATTATTTCTATTCGCGCGACGTACCTACCGATCTTATGGTAATTAGTATGACAGGCGTGTCTAGTGATTCTGCCGGTAACCCAATTAACGGCGATCTCGGTACTGTAACGCAAATTTAATATGCAAGCCCTGTCGCGACAGGTTCTTCGAATTCCCGTCATGCTTTCTAACAAAGAGAATTACTGCGTCATCGGGGCTCGCCCAGACATGTGCGAATTGTTTAATTCAGATACAAGATGGTCTGAAAATCGCGCTGCTCTGTAGCAACAGGGAATTCCATTTGTCGCTGCAACACGATGGAATAAACTTTGTCTCTTTGGTATGGAGCGTCGTTTTCGCGAAAGGTCAGTTTGAAGATAAGTGACTTTTAGTGGCAAGTAAACGTCGAAATATTCGTGGTATAGTAATAAACGTATTTAGGTTATAAAGTAGCCATTTCCTATATTAATTTGTTCACACGAATATTAATCTTATAATTGCGACAGAAAATCGTAAGCAGTCATTTTAGTCAGTTTACTGTATGTCGTGCTTTAATTGTGAATATTGATATTTTTATAGAAAATAAAATAGAAGAACATTAGTATTAATACGATGAATCTCACGAAAAGCTATAAATAGCACAGATAAATAAATCGATATGATACTATAAATCGATATAATACGCGTCTATTATAATGAATAAATAAAATCAAAAATTTGGATCAAATCGTATATTGCGCGTAAAAATGGTTTTAATAAATAACGGCTTACATTTATTTACGAGCAGTAATATACGACCAGCTATATGTTGGCCTAGCCTTTGTGCAGTGAGGATAAAAAACGGCCCTTTGTCTGTTTTTACAGTAGCTCATGTTCTCTGTGACTTGGCTACCTAGAATTTACCATGACTCTGGCTTGAAAAAAAGTAACGATGTGCCTAGCGGTTATAAATCGTTGTAAATTAAAGCATCGTACGCTGCGAACTTGTTATATCTTGCGTAAGATAAAAGGTCGAGTTTATCCGTTCGTATACATCAGGTACATATCAAGGCATAAGGAATAGCGGAGAACTGTTAAGATTCAAAATGTATTACGATGCAAAAATGAAAAGGATAACTCGAAGTAAAGTGTGACGTAGTATTGCAGCCTTCTTAAGTAGCGCGCATTTACATTTCTGCATCGTACATTTCTATAAACTTAAATTCTCTTTCGCTTAAGTTTCTTAATAACCTTCGTCCTACTTTAATCTCCTTTCAACATCTCAGGCATGTTATAACACATTACCTTACAGTACAAAAATAAACATATACAAGTCTCCTGTATGAAATTTAACTTCGCAAATAGCAGCGGTGGAAATAACTTAAAAATTAGCGCAAGACGAATGAATAGATTCCTCTATTCAAATCCTATTCGCGAAGACTCAGCTCGATAACTCCGTACGAGGAAATTCCGTAACATCAGATGACAATGCGATAACCATGTCAGTGTGAAAATACTTTCACCAGCGATATCTGATCCCCGATCTCATTATGCAGTCATCGGAAACCGAACAATTTCTTGCGATGGCCGCTATGATCGAGCACTTCTGGCAGATGGTAGCTCGTCCTAAATTCCAACCCGCGGGTTTTCTGTCAGCATGACCACAGTGCGATCGATGTTGCGCTCGGCCAGCCAATTTGTCGCTTACGAAATTACAGAACGGTATACGCGTACCTTGATCAGATTAGCGTAGCCTTGGCGAGAAGCGGCAAGAAGAGGAGGTTCCGCTCGCGTTTTGGCCTCCGTCGTCGTATATCGTGAAACGGTTAATATTTAACTGGCGGTTACGTTATAAAGGCAAGGTTTACGTGCACCCGTTAACGAAGTGCCACAGAACGAGCCAGCAGCCCTGCGACCCGCTTCCGTTCTGCACCCACGACTTGTTTCGTTTACGATAATCCGTCGTGAAATTAAAAACATTAGGGCCTCGTAAAGATAAAGATATTGTCCGTTCTATAACCAGCCGCGATATAAACGAGCGCAGCGCGATATAACCCTCGGCACGATGGCAAGACCGACCAACTTAATATCTACATCACGTATTTCTCTTTCCTCCTATCTATTCCACCCCCACCCCCCGCGGTACTCTTTTCCGTTGGTACCGCTACAACCGTTTCTTCATGCCGTGTAATTGACCATCTTATGTTTATCGCTCGCTTGATACATTTATGCTCTTACCAGTGCTCTGCACTGTCATCGTGTCGAGGTAATCGTATTTCGACCGTGCACTTTGTACCTTCAAGCTGTAACATCTGCAGACTCGCAGTCGGATGTGACGGCTTAATTCAGCAAAACGTTCTTCTGAGTTTTGTGACATCGTGTAATTGATTGACATTATCGATATTAATTGGTGAAATGAAAGAATAGTGTTTCATGTGGATGTATAATAAGGTTAATATGATTATTTTACTGTACGATGATGCGATCTATGTTAACATTTAATTTCTGGAGAGAATGATTAAAATAAGAACGACAGGTAAAGGCAACGCTTTTAGTTTTGTAAGGAATGATAAAATGTGTCTGTATTGCAGCTTCTATATTTTATTTGAAGAATAATTGTTCATAAATGTATGGAAGTAATTAAGAGTCAGAAAGAAAAAAAAAGGTTAAAAATATTTCTGGCCAAATATGTACTTTCACTTAACAGATTTAAAACGTGTCGTTAAAATACGCACAGCGCAACAAGTTTATTTTCCATTTTACACTAATACAATGCGATCTATTTAACGTAAATTTTACTATACGGCTTTAATCTCTCACGAAAATGAATTCACATTTAGAGTAAATGAGTCCAACGGGCGGGACGTTTTTTTCCCCCCGATAAAATAATGTACATGTGGTTGCTTAGCTTTCCGCAGGAAATTTGTAACCATCGATCACGTGTCTAATGCAAGACACAGTAAATTCAGAATGAATTGGATCTACGAGGTTGTTCCAAGCGCTGCATTTGACACAAGTGATTAAAAGTAATTTCAGTACAACGTGTTATTCGGGAAATCGGCGAACTTAAAAATTACGTTCAATAGCTCGTACAGCTTACTGATTTCCTATTTGTACGATTGAAAATATTTTGAATTTTACTCGTTACTTTAACAGTTGCCCCAATGGGAATCATGAAACAACAAAGTTTATGTTTCAGTAAAATGCTTTATTATACAGTATATAATTTTTTTAAATATTACAGATTACACCAACACCAGTCGCGACATTATATTTATGCATATTTACTGAACACAAATGAGAGATCTCAGATAACAATATAGTAAAACAGGAATTTTCTTTTGAACTTGTGTTTTCTTTCATCTATTCATTTATAAGCAAATCTATAAGGCAATATATTAATAAATTTTAAAGCGAAAAGGTGATGAAAGACAACTTTAAGAAAAAACTGTCTTTGTATCCTATTGTTGTTTGAAATTTCTTTCACCTTTTATTTAGAAGCAATTCTATAACGCAATATATTATTAAATTTTAAAGTGAAAGGGTGATGAAAGACAACTTTAAGAAAAAGTTGTCTTTGTATTCTATTGTTGTTTGAAATTTTATTCACCTTTCCTTTATAAGCAATTCTATAACGCAATATATTATTAAATTTTAAAGTGAAAAGGTAACGAAAGACAACTTTAAGAAGAAATCGTCTTTGTATTCTATTGTTGTTTGAAATTTCATTCATGTTCAACAACTACGCATAAATATGATTTCTTTCATTTAATTGTATCCTTCATAAATAATTCTGTGACGCAAAGTAATATTAAATTTTGGAATGAAAATAATTAAATTTGAAAGTAACGCGTGTATGGTATAAATTTCCGAATTTATCCTTAGATTTATTTGATTTTATATTTAACACGTTACAATATTTCTAATGATAGCTGCACTCAAATTAATCTATCATAATTCTTCCATATGATATTCCATCTTTAAAAGTAAAAATCAAGAAATTACATTGAAATTGAAATCGCTATCAAGGATCTACGAACATAGGTATCTACCTACGAATTTTTGATTTATGATGTAATAATGCACACGGTTTCAATAAGACAGTGCAATTTGAGCCAACAGGCAGAGTCGCGAGTAAGGAAGTTTCACAGGAGATAATTCATCGCTAATCGAACATGGGTACGAACAGGTGTACAAGAGTTGGTTTTCACTTTTACTATGCTGATCTACCGTTGTACGTGATTACGTTCTATTATCGGTTGTTGGTCGTTGTCAAATGGGACTGGCATGAGATCAAAATTGAATGACTATCTTCACTGTACCTTGAAAATATCTATTATATTACATGGATGCGATGATGGACACGCCCTGATAGCCGACATAATTGCGAAATCAATTTTATACCGAACGGGTATTTCAATATACGCTGCAGGCTTTCAGTGAAATACATTAAATTTAATCGAAATATCTGTAACGTTTTAGATTCGCTGATAAAACATTTACAATTTTATTTGAAACAGCTTTTTCTATTTCCCCCCTTCTCAAACCGACAATGATATAATTAGTAAAATATCATTAGCGAAAAAATAAAATAAATGGAAATCATGTTTCGTCAAATTTTTATTTTTTTATTAGTAACGCTAATCAATTGATAAATTAGCTAGACTAATTGAAAAATTGATCACTAGATACTATTAATTTAGTTGTTTAATTGCGTACAAGGAAGTTTGCTGCATCTAAGTTCATAGTTATCGACGTAGGATCTCGATTAAATTAGATTGTAACATGCATTCATTAAATATATTCAGAATGAACAATTACATCTGTAGGAGACAGTCACTGTCAATTATATGCATGTAACTATTATATGTGATTATTTGCACGTATCATGCGCGTAAACTGTCGATAATAACAATACTTTATGTACCTACCAAAGCGTCGATTAAATTGAAAACTCATTTTCACAGTTTAGAATTATTACTCTGAATTCTTGCAAAAAGTTAAGAACTTATTACTGAAAATTTAGTTCAATTTTCAGATTATACGTAAGTACAGAGTAGAACTTAAGTAGAATAGTCCATTTAAGAATTATCTATGCAGTTGGAATAATCCATGCAACGTTAGAAACGAATTATACTTGCTTTGAAGTATAAAAAAAAAAAAAAATAATAGAGCTATATTAGAAATTAAAACCTTAAAAATATATTACCTACATTCGATGAATCCGTAATAAAAGCTCTAGATTTCAAGTCAAGCAGCATCACTTATAGTCCTTACCTGTAACAAAATATAATGCCAAGTTAAAATTATTGACTATAAACTGTAAAACATTGTTCATTGCTACATCAATAATAACTTCACATATCACCGAACCTTCGTAACTTCAATAGTATATTTCTTAAATTATTCATATTACATTGTACAAAATAACAATTATTAATTGAATAAGTATATCGTACGTCGTTACTGTGCCATGGCTAGACAAGTAGCGACGAATACCCACGCTTATCTTCGTTTAACAAAACAAAATTCTATTTAGATAACAAGCTAACAATTATACCATCTAGTAAATTACGTTAATGGCGATCTGTGACTGATTGTTTCTTACTACATGAAGACATATCGTCAAGTGACTTAAGTGACTGAGCGTAGTTGAAGCCGGAGAAGAGCCGCCAACAAAAGAACCCGAGGAAAAGGAAATGCACGAACGCGTGATGTACAATATTGTTAAAAGCACAGAAATAGAACAACGTAGCATACCGGCCCGTAGCATTCGAGGTCAGGCTGACAATGACAAATGGCATCGTGCACCGTCCTCAAATTTTCTTATTACCCCGTACGTAAGTTCTTGTTCTAGCGTGTTTCGCAATTTACGCTTTTCCCGGGGCACCGCGGTTGCCAGGGAATTTCAAGCTGAATTGTGTCCCTCAACCTATGTATATACAGTATATATGTTCACCATTTCCAAGACATTAGGCATATGTCGTTAAGCTTGTTATGTTTAGAGTCACGTAACATTGAAAATGTACTCGCTATCTCTTGGCTAAATTGCGCCGGTTTTTATAGGATGGTTCACTTTAGATACTACCGGAGAACCACCGATTAATTTCTTTCTCATCCTCGATTGAGAAGTATACATAAATAGCGAAGTTCATTGGTAAACAATTGTATAAATATAAAATAGGTTCTATGTTTCTTTCAATGTTAAAAACAATTTAATTATATATCAAACAATTATTTTGGACGATTATAAAAATTGAGATGTTCTTATTCGTTTTGTGAAAGACGGACAAGCTGATGTGAATTTTGAAAAAAATATCTCCTGCTCTCTAAATTTTATAAAGACAATTTACGTTTGAATAATATGAATTTAGGATTTTATTTTGGGATCGAATCATAAGGAGCATTCTGATTTTGTAACTACAGTAATTGCCATTCAACGGTTATTGACTTGAGACATTAAAACATTCTTCAGTTATTTTTCGTACGATAAATTCTTAGCCGTATTGTGAGTACGTTTACTGGTTGAGTAAATTGGAAATTTCACGTAATTCGAACAAACGAAAAGGGATATTCCCTAATAGCTATGTAAACACTCAATTGATCAATGATTGAAGGGTCCAGAGGGAGAAATTACGATAAATGAAAGGTGTCAAACTGAAGAAACAGCTATCTAAAGGAAAATCCTCGTTCTGTTATTTTCATCCACTTGATCGCCACTCCACAGATCCTCAGCTTATAATTACCACTTTCCCTCGAAATGAATATTCTTGGTGCTTCGATATTACTTTCTAAAGATTACTTTATCTTAATTTAAACGATACTTGTTTCTGGATAAACCACATTGAAAGCACCGACTATGATTATTTTTATTCTTCTCGCAATTACAGAGGTACATGCGACAATCGTAAAGAATATGCGAAACTTAATTGTTAAAAATTGTTGAACAGCGTGGAATAACAGAGACTAATGAGCCAATGGATACGAATCAAGCTGAGCAAACACTGAATTATATAAATATCAAAAAAATGTTTGACCGTTATGTTTATTAAGAATTAAAACCTTAACGTCCAGCATTACTGTACGTACACCATATACATATTAACTTAAAATTCCGCTTTCGTATTCTCCAATAACACATAACTTAGAATTCTGACATATTTTTCTACCCAGTGTGCCCTTAAGAAATTTATCGCATCTTTCTGGCACAACAAATTTATCATACCTCGGCAACATTGATCACAATCAGCCACTGTGATTTTCCAAACAAGACCGACTAATCATAAAGGCCGACCCACCGGCTCCCACGAGCAACGATCGAACACCGGCCGTTTGGCATGACATCTATGAAATTCAAAATACCTTACGCCCACGCGTCCACTCGCCTACGTCTCTCACGGGACTCTGTGTACACGTGTCTGCATATGTATGCGTGCAAAGAGAGTGAAAGGAGACGAAGGCCGTGGGCAGGACTATGGGCTTTTGCGAGAGCGGAGCTTGAGCGGATCGAGGCCGCTGGGGGCAGCGTGAAGAGCGGAGGATAACAGGGATGAGTGGGCCAAGGGGTATGAATCAAGCTGAGCAAACATTGAACTTCGAGATACGGTATCGCCACACGAAAGCTACACACCGCGGCCAAAGAGGAGTGTGGGACGTAGCTCGAAGTACACCTTGGCGATTACAATTCTCCCGTCCTCGGCCGTAACTCCTCTCCGTCTACGCCGTAGACTCTACGGTATGCCGTGGTACGTCCCTCGTTTCCTAACTGGTGACTACCTACCGGTAGCAACCGGAATATGTATGTGCCAAATATTGGTAGTGCGAGACACGGTGTGTGTTTGCATGGACGACGGAGTTGGCGCAAAAATTTCGGTGGACTTTGGAAAAGAGGACCCCGCAGCGTGTTTCGACAACCCGTGGCCGACGGACCGTGCGACTGTCGAGCTGGTAAGACGGAGGAATTTTAAATACGCCTGGCCAACTTCGAGTAATTCGCTTGAGTTCTCTGTTTGTCTTCCCGCCCTGGTTACGACTGTTTGAGAATTGTCAGGGTACGTGTCCCCACGGCCAACGCAGTTGGAGTTATTAGAATTACTCGGAGAACATGTGGTGGCCTCCACGAGCGAGGCACACGATTAATTGTTGTAATTCTGCGGATAACGTCTTATGCGAACCGCCCCTTCTTTGCTATTAGTTTTAGTTCATTATTATTGTCTACGCGCAGATAAGTAGATAATGTATAATGTATATAGCGTTCTGAGGGGCCGTACAATTTTTTAGCTATTCTACTTAGAAGCTATTTTTCAAGTGGGACTTTTCCGCTTCAAGCACAAACTTGCAGCTTCATTTCCTGAATAATTGATCTTTCGTTGAAAATTTTTGAGTGGAAATATGTATTTTATTATTTGTTATTATTCACCTTGTGATAACCCTTGCTATACGAGAAATATTTGTCAATAATTATTGCGTCAACTAACACGAGCCTCGCAATGAAATGGAATTTTATAACTGTCGAAAGTACGTACTTATGTAAAACGATATTCAAACTTCTTCCAACATATATTTTAACACGCTCAAGTATTTACAAACAGCTGCTAAGAAAAATTTAGGAAACTGTGCAAATGCGGTTCATTAAACTTCCAGGATTCCTACAAGTTTCTTACAAATGACTATTATAAAAAGAATTCTTCGCAATAAAGTAATTATATCTACCCAATCGTTCATATAATTTTAAAAGAATTCATCAAAATCCTTTCACTAGCCTGTTGTTTGCAAAATATGATTCGTAAAAACAGTTATGAAAATACTCGGAAAACAAACTCCTCGTGGATATTTCGCCTCGAGTTACGCAAGCTTCTTCTAAAAATACCGCTTTGAAACTCAGCGACGTCTGTATAAATATTATAGTATCTTAAAATACAAGGAGCTCGAAAGGTCAGGGCCTACGTTTTCCCGAGTTGCAGTAGACAAGGAATATGACGAGCGGGGTAGTCCTTTAAAATAGGCGGTGGCTAGGCTGCACGAAGATAAGGGTGCGTTCGGCTCCGAGGAACGTAACGTCTCATCCCAGGGGATATCAGGAGAGTGGTCTCCCCATCTCTTATTTCCGAATGTTTTAGCCAGCCCCAGCTATATAACAGACGGGAATATCTTAAACGAGCGGGGACTTTTTAAGCAAGAACTTTATCGTATATACGCCGACAGCATCAGCCGGGATGACCGAGCCGCGTAGTATGCCAAAATCCTTACCGATAAATCGTTAATACTCTAATTGGCAAAAAGGAGATGGAGAGAAGGAGAGAATGTGTAGCAGGCTTGTGAGAAGCATAATATACGGCTACTCTTCAGATTTACCGGGTATACACGCGGAAATTGGTTTCGAGCCGAGTGGTAAACGAGGCAACGCTTAGATCATCGTTAAATCGATATGAATTGAATAAAATGAAAACGTTAATTTGCCTTTGTCCTGAGACAATGGCCTCGTCTTCTCGCTTACCAATGCTTGCGATTGTTGACGCGAGTTTTTAGGTAACGATAAAACTGATGGAGGAGGTTTCCAAGTTGGCAGGGGTATAACGAAAAAGTTTATCACGCGAAGAGGTAATTTATCGCCTGCCGCTAAGTAATAATAAGCTGTTGAATGAAAAATTGCCGTGATAAAAATGTTACTAATAAATTATAGGTTACAATTAACGAGCAAACGAGTAACGGCCGAATTGACACGTTCGATGCAGCACGAATTGAGGTTCCTCGTAGAAATTTCAAACGAGATTAAAAGTTTATGCACGAGATTAATATTCATCTTCTTGTATCGTTGCACGGCTTATACTTTGAAGAAGAATATTTCCTATCGCATTCGTAATATGTCACATGATATCTACGTATAATTATAGCTTCATAAATTATTAACGACTAAACTATGAAAGTATCCACATTTTAACGCGTTATGTCTTCTTTACAAAACCGTCTGGAAAATAATGTTCCTGTTATTAATAATTAATAAAAAAAGATACTCTCTCTCTCTCATAAACTAAAAGAGTTGCATCCTGGAAAAGATCAAATTCATGAAAAGTATTCTACTCTGGTTCCTGGCTATTACAAAATAATTCAAACAGAGCGTTACAGATCTACCAATTAGCTACAATAAACAGGAATGTAAGTAGAAATTGGTACCGTTAAACAGCATTTAACTCCACGATCTCCTGCAAGAACCATTTCCCAGCGAGTTTCCACGCGAATTCCTTTGTTCAAACGCAGATTACGAAGAAATTAAATTGTCGATGAACACGAACGTTACAAAGTCGACGCGGACTAAAATTCGTGTAAGAAGCAGACAGAGGCGTCGACGGTTGAAAAAGGATAGGACGGGGTAGGGGAGAAAGGCGAGAAAAGGAGAGAGAGAGAGAGAGAGAGAAGGAGAGAGAGAGAGAGAGAGAGAGAAAGAGAGGAAGAGAATGAGAAGGAGGTCGGCGAAGAGAGAATCTTTGTGCGAGTTGGCACACAATGGTAATGCGAAAGTCAGCTCCCTGCCGCGCCGGAAGTCGACGGTCGGCCATCTTTCCAACCGGATGTGCATCCTAAATGTCTCGCGAGGTTTGTATATACGAATTGTATATGGCATCCTCCTTTCCTTCTTATTTTCATTCCCCACTCTGCTCCTATTCTTTCTACATGCTCTACCCTTCATCCATTTTCAATGTCTTCTTCTTTAGCCACGTTTCATCATTTCGCCTTTTCTCCGCCTTACCACAGTTTCCGTGTCCGACATTATCATCGTCGAGTTTCAAGTCGACGACGGTGGGGACGCAACGACGTGATGCAATGTGAAGACGGGTTGCGTGCGGCGCGAGTTATGAAGCGGTGCCGCGGCGCTTTATAGAGCGATGCACGCACAGTAGGTGTTATACATTTACGGCATTGCCTTGCGGCGCATGCACGCCAACAATATAAAGGCAGAAACGGGGAAGCAGCGAACGAGAAACGCATAAGGCGTCGTGCTGCACCCTCTCAGGACGTAGAGCGTAAAGCGTAAATCGTTGGACCGCTTACCGTCTTACATCTTCCTTCGTCGCCGTTTCTATCGTGGCGCCGCGCTCTCGCGCAGTCCCCAACGTCGTCTTGCGTCTAGCTTTCTTTCTCCTGCCACCTGAATTTCGTTTATCGCGTCCATCCATACGATATCGTATATTTCTTTACGGAAACGAGGAAACCTCGTGGCATAACTTTATCAAATTTCATTACTTCCACTTCCTTCCACTCCGCTTTAGTGTCTTATATCTCGCGAGGTCGAAAACTCTTATCGTCTTCACCGATCCGTTAACTTGACAAATGCTACGCCGGCCTGATCGATGGAATTGGCGTAATGGCACGAGGCTCGTGTTTGATACGGCGCGCCGTAATACGTCGCATCAAACAATAACAATCGCAGGTGAAACGACATTGCTCAATGCTTGACAATGGTAACGCCCGTGAGCGTGAAACGATCGACAGCTCGATCGACGATAGGAAATTGTCAATATCGACGATACCTGGTCCGCTTCTGCTCGGTGTCGAGGTCAACGCTGATATGGACTTTATTGCAGTAATCACCGACGAGATATGATCTTACGAAGGCTTCGTACTATTCGTAGATCGATAAAAGTATATCACGCGATAAAAATTGTATGAATTGAGAAGCTGTCGTGTTATGGAAGAATTTATGAAGAAATTTATGTCAGATATCTTCGGGAAGAACGTAGCGATGAGTTAATAAATAGAAAATTTGAGGATAAGGAGATTATTTTATATTAGAGACATTGACAATCTGAAGTCTAAGCGACGAATTACTTCGTTAAACATTCACTTGTGTACAATTCTGCTGCTTCAGACAAAGCGAATTCTGCTTTATGAACATACACACACACATATTTATAAGTCGCTCTAGGAAATCCTTGTACTTGCGGCGTAGACACATATCGAGAAATTCAATAAGTTAAAGTACTGTTTCCCATAGAAGAACAGCATTCGTAGGTACAAGTACTCATATACTTAGTGAAGTATTGATTTTCAGTAAATAACAAATGTTATTGACAGATTTCTTGGCAATTCCACAAGAACGCCCCTTCGTCCAATCTTTTTAATACATAAACCACCTGTTCCTAGATAAAGTTCCATTGTTTCGTAATTAATAAAACTGAAGCAATCAAAGTTCATTTAATCCTCTAAGGATTAAATTCTTTTCTAATTTGTGAGAAAAATTGTTTCTTATTGATCGCTAGTATATTAATTTCGAGATAGACGTGCGATATTACGTATAAAAATGTACAATGAACCGATGAAACGACCAATATATAACAGAAATCTTTATACAGAAAATTCAAATGCCAACACGTACCAATGTTAATCCTTCTAATAATTTCCTCGGTTTTAAGCAAGTTTCTAACGAGAAGGAAACTACGATTCGATGAAAAACGAGGTAAATATTGCAAATAAACGATATCGGAGAACGGCCGTCGATAACCCGATAGCATTACGAATTTTGTCACGACCGCTATCCAATAACCAGCGACATAATCGATCGGATAAAGTGTCGGTTAAAATTTCTAATATTGTTTCTAATATCCAGAAGCTTTCAATTTAGAGCAGACAGCAATAATGATTTGGGGGCCTCCGGCGACGTCGTTCGAAGGGGGTTGAAACAGTTTAGAGGAGGCGTGATAACTCCTATGTACGGCCGTTTAAAGTTAACCGAGATAAGGAACGATAACAAGCAACGAGAGAGTTACGAGGCAACGAAGAAACGAGGTCGAAAGATCGGTAATACCCGGGGGAGAGGTTTTTCTCACGAAGTGGTCTTCCGGCAGGAAGGGAAAACTGCCGTGTTCCGAGAAATATTCTAGCGGAGGTTACGGAGACCGTGCATTCGCGGTAACCCGGGATTGCATGTCGGTAAATCCGTGAAATTCTTTGATTTAGTTTACCAGCCTTCGTGCTCCACTGGTACACACATGTGAACAGACTGTTCTACGAGACGAGGAGAAGCAGAGAAAGAAGAGAGAAAGAGGGATTGGTGGACAAGACGGTAGAAAGAGGCAGAGAGACAAGGGTATGTGTTCGCATACGCCTCGCAAATGCAAAGATAAGCTTCAGGGAGCAGGATCACCGTGGATAAAGAAGCGCTCACGACACATCTTATTTCATTGTACCCTCTGCTCTGCCTCCAGTGGTTTCCTCGTTTTAAGTTATGGCTTGATTCCAGACGTGTTTGCGATTCCTTTTCGGCTCAAAGGATACTCGACACGCGTTACAGCGTCCCAGCAAACGGAAATAGAATGACCATGAAATTGGTAACAATATAGGAAGCGATTTCGGGTTAATCGATTTCGGTGCAGCGAACAACTTGGCCAGGATTTTAGCCAGATAAAATCGACACGTGAAGACAGGAATTCCGATACGTTGTTTGGATTGGACAAAAATTGTTTGAAAACTCTCTTGTACAGTGTAACTGAAATTCAACGATCAGAGTACTCCAACGTATTTCTATCTCTAGTATTTGAATAATTAAATAAATGAAATAGCGATGCATATCTCGAAATTCTATATCTTTCTCCTATTTGTGTTGACTTATTTTATTAGTTTGAAAATATTTCCGATTGATTAAACTTACGTTCTTATCATTATATAAGCGTACGTAAATTTTAATTCGCAGAATGTAAAAGTTCTTCAGCTTCTCTTTTGTAAGTGCTTTTTAAGTTTCAATAAAATTTAATCGAATTTGTACAGCAGCAAGGTATCATTCATAAAATATTCTTTAGTATAAAATCGGTATTGTAGAGTGCTATATATCGTCTATAAATCTTTGTGCCCTTATTAGCAGTATCCATTATTATTCGCAAAATCAAACGTAAAATAAGACTTACAACGAAAGGAAAAGTCTTCGGAAAATCGAGAAGAAAACGTGAAACGATATCTTTACCTTTTAAGACAGGTTACCGTGCTCTACTAAATCTTTCGTGTAAGCATTTCAGTCTTCTATTCCGCTCTGTCGAAATAAATCGACATGATTTGGATTTTCGCACTGACGAGATTCATCGCTTTACCTCTGAGACCGATGGTTTCATGCTTTCCCGGGGGAAAGATCAAGAAATTCCATTTCATGTTTTCGCTACTGCTTTCACTCGAATGACATTTGTTATCATCGCAAGAAAATAATTTAGAAACAAAACGTTACACGATTTCGATTTAAGTTTACGTGAATTCTTTCAAAGACAGATATTAATATTTATGATTTTCAGTTAATTTAGAAGATAGAAATCCGTTACTGTCAGCTATAGAATAATTATGGTATACGTAAAACTTAACTCTGAAACATATAAATATAGTAATACGTAAAAGACGTAACTTTTTCGTTATTAAGACAAATAATCTTATACATAAAGAGTTGTTAAAATTTCATTGCAAATGAAAACTTGTATTTAAACTTTTTTAATAATGTCGATAGATATTTTAGAATAAGTTGATATCGAAAAATCGATATCGAGAAGTAATAAAGAACGATAGACAAATTGCAAGTCTTAACTGAAACTTTACCTTATTCACCGTCGTACTTTTTTCAAACAAGCGTTCAAACAAAACGCTGTAAAATTCGAAATAAATGTCCTATCCGTTTGCGAACGTATTCGCCGCGTCAATAAAAATAAAACTAACAGAGGCTCGAGATTTGTTCTGCTCTCGTTTGTAAACACGTGTAATACAACATTTCGTCGGAAAAGGAACACGAGTGCTACTTGTGCAACGGTACTTCATTGAGAGAGCGTACAACCGGGCTTCTTGTAATGCCACCTATGTGTATGTAATTGCAAGGACTCTGCTGTAGCGTAAATTCGTTTAATGCACCACAGATTTAGCCCGTAAGCACATAATGATAGCAACCACCTATTTCGACTAGTCACGTGATGCGCTGGCAGTTCGTATCTTAAATAATTTAACCAAGAATTTGTATCCTCTATTTTTATGGTATTAGTTGAAAATGTTTGTGCAATTGTCGCGAACGCCAATTTTCGCTGTTCAAAATTATTTCGTATAGTAGGATATTATTGCGCGTTAATTATATTTTAATTGCAATAATTTGTATAGAGGCATGTGGCTTTATACTATCAGTTACGTGTATTGATTTGCGTAAAAAATTGTTGAAATTATTTTTTATAGAAGATTTTATAGATAGAAGTGTTAAAGTATGACCTAACAGAAAATTTGTGTGAGATGGCCGATAGTAATTTTTCTATTGTGTGTATTATTTTTAATTGAGACATTGGAACATATATGTATACGAAATACAATTACTATATTATTTCAGAAACATTACTATTGTCGTATGAAACTAAAATTGCATACGTTTTAATCTGTGTTCTAATTTGTGATTGTTTCAATGAATGAGCAACTTCTCCAATATGACGTTGCTTATCCTTCGATTCCCGTTCGTCTATTTTTCTTCTTTAGCATCATTTTTCATTTCTCAATCTCTTTATAGCATATTCTTCCTTCAGCCATCTATTACTCTTCGTTCACCTTTCAGCTTCCGCTTAACTCTCCCGTCCGTTAGTTCCTTTGAAAACAAGCACGTCTGAGGGAAAAGGTGTAGCACAGAAACTAGAATAGGGTAAGCGAAAGATTAATGGAATCAACCTTATATTTACGCTTTCATTTAATCTTCATCGCGTTTCGAAAAAGTCCCTTGTTTAAATTCGAGTCCTTGCCCGTTCGGTAATTGCGCGCACGCTGTCGCAAAACATTTTCTCTTTTTTTCTATTTATGAGGATCCTCTCAACAAGTGTTCGATGTAAAAAAAATCTAATTGAATCGACAAAGTCAGAAATTGCTCCGGTCACGCTACTGAACTTCACCAAGAGGTTGAAGTAAAAGCGCAGTACCTACTTGTTCGTAGTAAGAAAACGTAATATTTTTTTCTCTGCGTCCTGGATCATCCTGTACGCGCATGAAAATGAACATTCGCATGCAAACTCAAATATATTTTATGCACTAGATATATAATGTGGTATTTGTATCTGTTAACTCTAATGGTGAAAATGTTAACACATGACAGAAGCAAGTTGCGCGAATTTATTCAAAATATGAGATCAATAACATCAACGTTGATAATATAATGTATGTATAGCGGCGAGCACAAAAATAGCAACATTGACGACATTAAACACTTCGTAAATGTAGAATTAATGTTTCGAAGAAACGAAATGATTTTTGTCGCTCTTTCGGTTGTTTTCTCGCATCTCCTCTAGGAATTTTCTGAGCAGCCACATATTTGTCAAGTCTGCTATTGAATCAAGCGCATAAAGTACAAATATCTGTCAAGCGCAATAAACTGACGACAAAATAGTATTTCCGAACAATTCGCAAATGTCTTAGAAACTGGTGCAGAAACGCAATGTAGGAAACGATAAAGATAAGATTTCGTTAGACAACAGAGCACGTACGTTGGTTATCGTCGATGTTTCGCGTTGGACTGTACATTTTCTCTTCTTTCATCCCTTCCCCCGGCTTTTGTAGCTTGCCTTTTTCAGCTCGCAACAATGCAGCACCAGCTATTAGTCTGGCTATTTTGTTTGTACGTTCGTAAAACAGCGCCGGTTTCGCCGAACGAATTTTAATGAAATGATGAGTCACGCACTGCAAAAACCCGCGTTCATATTCAATTCTGCTTTATATCGAGCTTCGATGAATGCTAGCTTCGCGAGGGATTTCGTATTGCTCTTTATACAAATGATTTCGTTAACAAACGACATGCATGTGCTCATATCAAGTATAACCTTTCCTATTTTAATTAATAAATTCATGGACGATATTCAATAAACAACAGAGATAAAACATTTTAATTTTTTTTTAAATGAAAAATTGGAAGGTTATTGACCGGTGGTACGATTATACCAAATGTATGTGTCTGTTTCATTCGAATGTTAATTTGAAATTTCAACTAAGAAAAGATATCGTAACTGCAATATTTCAATAAACATTTTCCGTTAAAAAATTTATAGGAAGTCACGATTCAAGTAAACCAAGTTGCACCACAGGCTAAGCTCGTATGCACCTGATACGAACATTTGAAATAATTTGCATCTTCTATTTCTCTCACTGGGAAATGTAAATAACCGAAATCACCATTGCGGCTACAGCCGGGCGTAATAAAGAAATTCTTGGTCGATCTCACCTCCAAGTTTCACGTAAGTTCCTAACCGGATTGCTCGATGAGAAACCGCGTTTTCAATCAATCCCTGCGTAAACAAGCGATCCCGGCACGACTTTCCTCTACTCCCTGCGTTCCACCGTGTCCTCTATTTCTCAGACACAAGCGGAAGAAAATTGTAAAACGCGATGGGTGGCTTTTCCCTCATTGATATTCATCCGGTGTAGCAGTGCAGCGCGATTGGCTAACTACCCTACCATATACCAGCACGGTGTACCCTGCCATTTTTCTTCGTCCCTCTCCTCTGCTTGCTCCGTACTTCCCAAGCGTTTCTTTTTACCTTTTCCTCGTTGCTCGTACACACTTAAACACGGCCATACACGTGCAGTACAGCCACCGGCGCGAGTTATACATAAGCATTCGTTCCTTCCACGTTTTCTTTTTATCGATCTCCCTCCCCAACCTCTTCTTTCAATCTGACTCTCTTCATCCATCTTCGTCCAAGTGTCAATTCATGCTTCTCTTCCTCTCTCTCTCTCTCTCTCTCTCTCTCTCTGCTCCTCTTTTTCTTCATTTTCAGTCAACGACTGAACGACTGTTCTGGGTAATGCATCGATTCGTTTCTAGCTCACCCCTATAACACACGCCTCCACCGCGTGTCTCTGTCTTTCACCTTTCTCCCACGCTTATCCAGCTTCCTACGCAGCTCTTCGTTCTGCGCGTTTACTCTTCTTGATTAGGCTTCGCGAATAATAAAGAGGAGTTGAAAAAGGTGGAAAAAAAGTGAGGGGAATAGGGGGAATCGGCTCGACCACGGTCTGGAGCACGATGTAAAGACGCGAACGATGCAGTCGGAATGCAAACTATCGTGGTAGAGCTCGACGATGCATGGGAATAAAGTGAGGACGCCCGAGGGACACGCGCACAGAGATACGCAAATCGCAATCTGATTAATTGCGCGTCCAATCGAATCATTCCTACAGCCTGGTAATGTATGCCCGCCCACGCGAATGCGTCCCTCCGCGCAGTTACTGCGTCTCCCCAGGGAATAAATAACGAAATCCTTCTTTGTGAGACATTATCGCTGGTTTAATTAGGATTTCACTCGGTTTACTCGATGAAGAGCCAGATATCTCAATGACGCCGTCGTTATTTTTTAGATAAAAATACGGCAAATGGAAGGCACTCTGTAGTATATTCCGCGCGTTTCAACAATAAGAGTTCCTTAACAATGTCGTTACTATGTACTTACTATACTTAATGATATCGCTACTATTGTGACAGTTTATATCACCAAACCTCGATTTTTGCAATAAACTTATTTGAATTACGTATGAAATTTGTTGATTCATAAATATTTTTTATGTTGCAAGTACAAGTCCGTGAATTTTACCTCTGCGCAATATTGCGTTAGAAAAGGAGCAGTGAATTTTACCTTTGCAATATCGTGATACAGGGAAAGCATCGAATGACGTGAACAATGCTGTTCCAACGTAGAGAATGTGCGGATTTTATTATTTTTGATTTTTAGAATGTGCAAATTAAATTAAAATGAAGGATGGACAAGAGCTTAAACGTAAACACGATCGTGGAAATTGCTAATTAGTCACGCTCTTTCAAACGCTGTCATAAGATATAGAACAAATTTTATCATATTCGCAAATTAAAATCAATACTCTGCAAAGTCGAAGGTATCTTATCGAGACAGATAGAACCACGAACGCTGAATATAAGCTGATCGTTTAGAACAAACGATATCGTAACGAATGGCCAATTACGGAAAAGAATATGCAACGCAAACACCCCATCACCTTCGAACTATCGAAACTCTTTTGCATCCCCTTCCAGCCCATTTTCCCACAATTTCGTTATGTCTGTTAGCGGGCCGGAGCTCGTACTGGCACGCAAAACCAACAAGAAACCTTGCACGTACCATTCGTACACACATAAAAAGCTCAAATTTCAGCGCCATTAGCCGTAAAAAAGAAAAATGCTCCAGCGATTCGGAACTGGCTGTCCTCCCCGCGCCGCCAACCGCCTCGTAGCCGTCTCCCGGCTTCCCATTCAGCCCCTCAAAATGAAAGAAGTTACAGCCAGCAGCGGCGTCACTCATCGCCTGCCAGTACGTAATTACTCAAACGCGATTAAATGTTCCTGCCACGCCGTCGAAGAAAGAACTTCGAGCATTAGCCGGTTACATCAGCCGTAACGCATGTATATAATGCTTTGAAACGGCCGCGAACATTACCCGGTGATATAGCGCGGCAAAAACTTGGCCACTTTATTCATATGCCTCAAACTTCGTGTTCATAACCTTTCTCGACGCGGCTGTATAAAAAAGTGGGCTATGCAGTCACCCCTGCACCTCCATCTTCCCTGGGGTTCAGCGTCAACCTCCGCGCCACACGCTCGTCCACCGTTCCTATATATTTCTTCCTCCTGCGGCGCGCTGGCTTAAATATGCTTAGATTCCGGCGAGACTGATATTATGTTGCCCGGCCGCCAGAGGGTAGACTTTTCCAGATATTTCAGCGATGGATACGTACACCGCCGCGGAACTGGGAAACTTTCCACGGCCGTGAACGCATGCCTCATAGGTATTTCAGCCTGATGGGATCAAGGTAAAAGGGAAAAAGGTTTTTCGAGGCTTTTCAAAGCAGTTGTCAGAACGCAGCGAGCTTTGTGCAACTTTTTGGAGCATCATCGGGACCGGCCCGTCCACTTATTGTGAACCGTCGAGTTTCGCTTCGACTCGCGTGTTTGATCACGCTGCTGTTAAAGTAGTAACGAACTTTGAAAAAAATGTGCAGGCTTCAAAGGGCACGTAATGCTCGAGACTCTATAACGGATTTTCGAAACTTCTCGGGCAAATCGAGTCAATTTGCCGTGGTTATTTCCGTGGGAACAAGGGTGAACGTATTCTCTGCTAGGCACTTTGTTTGCCTTCCTCGTCTCGTCTTTCTGTCGTTCTTAAATACGTTCCAAGAGGAAGAATGTCTCTTTTTTTTTATGATCGCGATCGCTTTCAATGATCGTTCGCGTTAATAGATGCATTATATTTGAAAAATAGTTACGCGAGTCCATTTTTTGATACTATACGAATTATCGGGGCGATTTCCTTTATCTCAATCTCGAACTTATGTATCTAACGGAAAATGTAGTTGACGGATATGTGTCTTGTTTTGGAAATTTATGAAATTTATGACTTCGTTCCAACAGAGAGTACGATGTTAATAATTTAAATGTACAGTCTGATAAAACTTATATGAACGTTAAGAAAAGATCAAATTCACGGCTTAGCATATCTCCTGGAAGGCAAAGATATAAAAATTTGAATTTCGTTCAAATCTGAAATAAAACACAAAGGCAACGCGTGCGTTCGAAATGTTCCTAAATTCAATCAACGGAATTCATTTTAAACTGCACGCTCGCCGGTTCCGGTACGCTTTTTATGACATTTACAAAAATAGCGGCGCCATATGTGTGAACATTTGTATGCAGATATAATTTCTTGATTATTGATTCAATGTAAATGAGCGGCCATCCTCATTAGTTCGATGCAACAGACATTACGTCCGCCTTGATTGCGTATTTATTTTTAATTTACGTCGTTGCTTTACATGCAAAAATTTTCACCGCTCGTGATTTATTAATGAAACGCATACCAACGCGTTTTTCGTACGCAAGTAATCGATCATCGATATAAATAACGCCAAGATATAAGTGAAAATTTTACGCAAACGAAGCACCGTTTATTGATTTATGATATACCAATTACCACTTTAATTCGTTCCCATAAAATTTTTCCATCTTACTGCAAGACGTAGTTAATAACAGTATTAATAATATTCAATTAAGTTTGGGAGTATTTAATTCTTCTTATCAATTGATAATTAAAAAACCAATTGCATATCTTACGTTTATTTCGTAGCAAGTGTATAAACGACGGATAAATACCTCAAAATAATCAGCAGAATTCCCAAACACAAATTTTTTTTAAGTATTAAAGTAATCGTACGTTGCAATCAAATAGATCTTGTTTCACTTAAAATCTTGCAATCAGACGTGCAGATAATTTTGCATCTTAAATTCTATTTTCCATATATTTAATTCACAAACAATAAATTCGGATTATTTTACAACGTAACAGCACATTTCCTCTTGGAACTGTTCCCGTTTCAATTATCATTAAATAATGAGTATATAAATTTGATTACGTAACGGAATTTATAATCCTGACATACGTAGTTGATATAATGGAATAAACGATCGTGTGAGTAATTACGTCAAATAAAAAATAACATAGAGCAGCCATTTCATTTGTTAATGAAATAATAAAATCATTTCGTTGCCGAAGTTAACTAACGCGTGATTATTTCATGATATGATCCAAACTTTATCATTCGACAGCAACCCACGATATAGAATATTATTTTTTAAGTATCTTATTTGCATAAAATCCGAGCCTGCTTATTAACAGAATGAAATCGAATCCTTTGATATTCTTAAATATGATTCTGCACCACGTATGTACATATCGTTACCCAGGCGTTTACCTAGGTAAATATAAACCTTGAAAAAGATACGATTCATTGAATCGTGTATGAAACGCACGAAACGTATGATAGGAGTTATCGACAGAAAGAAGAGAGATATTAAAATCTGGGAAAGGGATGAAACACGGGAATAACGAAACAGGAGAAGCGAGAGGTGGCGTTCGATCGAAGCATTCGAACGAGAGATGGAAGTCGAAAACCAGGAATCCGGAGATAAATCACGTCGAAGGTTGAAAGGCGGTAGTGTTGGAGTCAATGGCCCTTGCCCGTAGTTGCCCGGGTTTTTGGTTTTTGCTATAGCGTCCTCTTCCAGCCGGTTTCCCGGCCTCCGTAGTGTCCTGGGTAATGGACTAGAAGGATAATAATGCTCTGTTTTACAGCAACGGAGTGCGGCCTCTTCTTTTCCCTCGTTCACGTCAGTATATATGAAAACATCCAGCAAAATATACACCGGATACGCAGCTTCGTAAGTTTGAGAGATGGCTACTGGCCTGTATTTCTACTTCCATTCTTTCTTTCTTTACGCCCGTTCTCTTTCCATCTGTTCTTTCCATGCTTTTACCACTGTATGCACTTTCAATTCTATCTCAAACTACCGATCGTTACTCTTCTTAGAAATCTTTCGTATCTTTCAAATCCCTTTCGATTATAATTTTGCCATTACGCTTTCACATTACGATCAATTTGTTCATACTATACGGAGGATGATTCTTCTTACAAAAGACGCAAAACAAATCACTTTAACCGTAATTCTGTATGTAAATTATATATACATAGAAGCAAGTCTAAAAATAACAGGGAAAATCACAGCAAAAGAAAAGCAAGTGTCTGGATTTTCTGAAGCAGTAACGTTCATAATAGAACGCCAATGGTAAGAAATATCCCTCGTAAATAAGCAACCGCGCAGTAAAATTGCACAGGAATACTACTTCTCCCTGTACCTTGTTCGCGTACAGACGTACAAGGCAGCAGGTAATTGAACAAAAGCGACTTGAACGCGACGAACATTTATACACGAGCATATCGCATAAGGCATACGCGGATAATAAGGGTGCAGAAACTGAAAGAAGTGAGGCCGTTAACTCGCGCGGGATTAGCCTGGCGAATAACACCGCGAAGAATGAAGAATGACGCGATTAAACGCGTACGTACGTGAGAGAAACACGATCCTTCTAATCCGATTTCAGGGTGTCGTTGAACGCATAATCCTATAGAATTATTAACGAGCTGAGCAGAGCCATTAAAAATGCCTACCTGTCTACGACTCTGCTCTAGTCGCGACTACTACTCGCACGCTGTCGTGCATTATCGTTGCGCTTCTTTCATCGCCGAACACACCTTCTTTTTCTCCTCCTTCATCTTCCGCAATACAAGCAATCGTTCAGCTTCACGGCGCAATCATTCCTCCCCCACCGCACGTGCTCAACCCGCTGAGAATAGCTGCTAACAGCAAGTCGAGCGATCGCGCTCTTTTCATCGACTAGCGACCGCGGATCGAGATATCGGATAGAGATTAGGCGCGATCGACAGCACGGCTAACCTGACTGCTGCAAGAGGGAAAAAACGTTGAAAGGAAGAGGTGCAGCTCGCTTAGTTTTTGCTCGAGTCCCGCGGACGGAGACCTCGGATTAACTCTCTCGGTTCTTTGGCGATACGAGCAGATGGAAGGTGGTTGGTAGCGCGCCGGCCAGACAAAAGAGGAAACCGTAGACGAGGGAAGAAGAGAGCGAACGTCAGACAGCGAGGGAGCAAGAGCGAGGGAACGATGGAAATGAAAAACGGTCGGGGGGAAAAAGAGCGAGCGAAACAAGCGGAGGGGGGTGATGACGAAGAATGAGAAGCCGAAGGTGGGTACACCTTCATAAATACTTCAGAGCCAGACTTCGAGAATTTTGCACCCCAATTCTGGTCGACTAATACCCGGTACGGTCGTCGACGAAGAGGCATACTGGCGAAAGGGAAAGAAAGGCTGCCTGAGATGGAAAGCATACCGAAATATAGACTGCTGAGGTTACGAAAATTGACTGCTGGATAAAGCGAGATGTATTGTTGCTGCTTTAAATTTTTCTCACCTAGAAGAAGGGTGTTTTATGTGGTGCATGGTGAACGAAAGTTATATTATACATTTTTCTTCTGTATTTGATCGTTGGCAATGCTGGATATATAAAATATCGTTCGGCCGTATATTAAATTCGGCGACTGCCCGTTATATTTTTTTCTGTCGTAAAAAAATCTGAGATTCGTCATCCTGACAAGTTTGATAGTCCTAGCATTAAATAGCCTTTTCCTAGATATACACGATCGTGCATAAATCATCCCTAACAGTGATAAAAAGCTTCGGCCAAACGTAACCTGTCTATCGGTCATAATTGAGCTACATAAGCTTCTGACTGATAAGATTCTGAACGATTTACGATCGTGCCACTGGCGCGTCATTGAAACAAAACGTAACTTTCATAGGTAGGGGATTAATAGCGAAGGCACCGCGGACGTGCATGATTTTTCCAAAGTTTATCGTTTTTATTTCCGCGTCCATTCTCTGTATCAGCAGTGGCGATCGCGCAACTTCGCGAAACAATAGCGGTAGCGACGTAGGTATTATTTCAGTTTTACCGCAAACGTTATCAGGAACGCCATTCATAAAGCGGGGGCCACGTACTGCGTGCATCCGCGGCGCGGTGCGGCGTGGCGTGGCCCGGCACGGTAATCAACCACGGCCAGAGAAATTAAAACGTTCGATTTTTCATGGCAGCCCGGGATGCGTCCTACGGGCAGTTCATAACAAATGTAAACTGCGCGAAAGCACGTCCCGTTGTTCTGGCCATCTCGCTTGCCATTCCCTATGATGAAGTATCAGTACTCGTAACAAGGAACCCACAGAGCCAGGCGGCATTGCATGTTTTGGCTCCACGCGAATTTCATACGTGAATTCACATAACCGCGAGCGTCTAGCTACGAAAGGGTACGCGTGCAGTAGATGCAGTTTATTCAAACGAACAGCAAGAGAAAGCTATTGAAATAAGTAGGATCGACTGGTTGAGGCGATGCAGTGGCGCAGATCTCTTTCTCTCTCTCTCTCTCTTACTCTTTCTGCCTTTCCCTCTTCCGGTCCATTGGTCGTCCACATGATTTAACCTCGCGTTCCGCTTTCGAAACGGCAAAGGGAAGCGAAGTTCCTCTATGAGCACCGCTTCGCCATTTTTTCGCTTTACCCCTTTGCTCCTCCTCTAAATATCAAGTACACCGTCTGGAATTAATTCTATATACGACAGACGCGCACATACAGATGGCTCATTCATCGACGGATTCGAGTGTAGTTAGGTTTAATTTAGCAAATCAACACCTTGATGAATGCTGTTACGCGTAATTAGTCTTATCTGTTGGTTAATACTCGTATAGGTAGTTAGGTGTCTTTATGGAGGAGTTTCGACGTCGGCGATATGTCGTGCCAGTGTATTTGGAGATAGTTGATGCGCGTACAAATTTCACGTATCAAATGTTTGTTTAGTTTTCTCCTTGTCAAAATACGGCTGTTGAATGCGGAAATGAGGATCAATTTGTGCTTCATTTAGACATCGCTTCTTTGGACGAATGATCGTCGTTTCGTGATCAATTTAACATCGTTGTCGATGATAATGCATAGTATGTTACTTCGATTCTTAGGTGAAGGATACGGATGAATTTATATTTAATTTTCCTCGTGTGTGATACAAAATTATATCAGATATTTCTTGATTGTTTCTCACGTAAAATATGAACAAGTGTTATACACAGAAGATAATTGCGGTAAATAAAGGAGATGTATAACAATGCGTGATTACAACCAGAATTATCGTTCAGTCAAATTACGATATTTGAAGCAGCCTTGCTCTCGTTTCCCTCTATGCCAAAATGCATTTCTTATATAAGAATCACATACACACACGCGTACAATCTTGCGGAAGACCGCGATAAGTTCAGAAACATTGATCGCCGAAACAAATTCATCCTTGCACCGCATCTTCTCCTTCAAATCGCTCATGCTTTATCCAAGATATTTCTCCGTACGTACGAGGGGAAATAGGTAGCCTATTTCTGCGGGATCACCTCGTCGGTGATCGTATGTACACGTACACGGTCACGTGCGGAAACCAAGTGATACGATTTCAAGTCGATACATGGTAACGAGCAACGCGGCTCCGTGTAAACGTGTATACGTAGAACCGCTGCTTGCGAGGTAATATCGTTGGGGTGAAATAATCGGACGGTCGGCCAAGACAAGAAAGCAGACCACACGGCAAGCTAAAGGTTTCTTTGCAAAGTCCAATCTCCCTTAAACGCTAAAGTTGCCGTATCGCTAAATTTCCTCCACTGGCCAAACTACATCCCGCATTTTCCACGATACTTCTCAATCTTGATTCGCGTTTTGCCCGTGTCTGTCACTAGTCGCCGCAATTTCAGCTTTGGTTTGGCTACCGACCGCTGGCTGTAGCGTGGAACTTTTCCTATAAAAGTCAACGATACGACGAAAATAAAAAACGGCATGGAGAATAATGTAACCGCGACGATTCTCGTCGATACAAGCGACTTCCGCTCACCGTCGGTGCATTTTCATGGTTCGCCAACCGAATTCCGTCCCGGATGGACTTTTAATATCCACGAGCCGCCAGCGGCACGGCCGAAATCCCGTTTTCGAGTTCGACTCTGAGTTGCGTGAAAAATATACCGCGCTCCGCGGACGGAGGCGAAACGAGTTCGCGTTTTACTTCTCCCATGATTTTCCATTACCACCGACGATACACAGAGGCGTGGAACGTTCGTGTAGGTTGGTTGACGCGGAGCTTCGCTCGGTCGGACTATCGTGCGGAATGCGGTGCGCTTGACGGACGCGCCGGCGAAATTGAAAAATCAAAACGCGGCCCGCGCTGAATTGCGTGTAATTATAATTTCCATGGTGCCTCTCTTCGTCCCTTTCGAACACCCTGGCACAAAGACAACGGCCGTTGTTATGTAATCGCTCTATCGATTTCAGATTTATCGTCGACCATTCTAAATATTCGAATACTCGATAAATTTGACTGTATAATCCTGGTCGTTGTCAAGCCGCAACCAACTTTGAAGAATGGGATCAAATGATTTGTCGCAAATGGCATGAAAATGCATAACGAGTTTCTGTTACGCTTCGGTAAATACGAATGCTGGTTGCTTTCATTAGAAATTCCTTTGATTTCGACTGATCGTGTCAAAGGTTCGTACATTACGTTTCAATCAAAAAGGAATGAAGCGGTTATTCGATGCAGTCTTCTCGCTGTTCGATACGCTAGCACGAAGAAAATGGCAAAAGTTTTACGCACACGCCTATATATTTATTGTTTCTAAATCTTGTTTTGCATAGCCGTCGCTATATCATCTCATTTTATAACCACAGCGTACGCCGAACTACTTATTTCGACCGCTTATTATTAATTTTTACTTGCCGGATCGAACTTTAAAGCTGTAATCGATTACAACTGTTCCTCCCCGTAAAGAAGACAAATTCCAGTTATGGAGGATGAAAACAGTCGAAATGAAAACATCGACGTTCCAACGGTCAACATCGTTCTGGTAATCGAATCCCTAGGCTGGCGTCGTACATGAGCAGCAGCCCCGCGGTGGTAGCCACGTGTCGACGTCGAACAACCTCTCCATAGGTTGCAGGAAAAAAGAAAACATCGAAGCAAGCAGCCAGACAACGACGTCGGTCGGATACTCCCGCCTCCGGAGCAAACGGAGACCATAGCAATGAATGAAATCTACAGATGGCTGATTTCGGAACAACGTGGCGATGGATGTTTGCACGAGTGTGGGTGGGTCCAGCGCAAAACAAACAGGGCTTACCGCATTGATCGCCGTAATCCCGAACACGTACGTCGTCTCTCCTGCTGTGTATGCCTCTGTCCTAACTCTCGCCCGCCGACGCTTCCATCGTCCCCCTAGAACCGACAGAGAGAGAACCCATTCCATCGTCGCGGTCCCCCCGGCTGCTGGTGCTGCTGCTGCTACGTGCTCCCGTTCCACCTATCTGCGTGGCCAGAGAGATATTCCTACCTGTGTGCGAGTGATTGTGCGTGTGTGTCTTTGTGCTTGCGCGCGGATGGATTGTCACAACAGCCGAGGACACTAGACTAAACACTCCAACGATCGTGACCATCGAGAGAGACAACGTATTTCTACTGGCCGGGTAATATCCGTGACAATATTACTCTTCCCGGTGAGCTTCGCCACCGTGGCGCGCCTCTAACGTTCATCACTTTACTGCTCACGGTAATAACGCGAAAGATGGTAATAGGAATATGCACGTACGTATCTCGATGGATGACAGTTGTTGTTTGTAGAACGCGCGGTGTTTCTTGGCGCAATGATTTGTATGTTCGTGATTATCGGACCTTCACCTCGGACGAGGACTTTCAACTGGGTTTTATGTACTTCTCATGTTGGATTATTTTAGTAGTACAGAGCGTGATAATTAGGCTACTCGCGATGACGCGGTCATCTGTATCTTTGTTGAACTCGAGTTAAACAAGCACTACTCGAAACTTGATTCTCTCTGAATTTAATAATAGGTGACGTACATGCGAAATGTTTGTAATTTTTCTATTAATAGCTTTCGCAGTTATTATATCGTAGTTAGTTTCGAAGTACATTGAGCAGCATACATATAATACGCCTAATGTGGGGATAAGATGCATCGAAAGAAGTAGATTTAAAAACAGATCTCGCATCGTAGAGAGCAATAAAAGTGTAGGTACGTCTAAAATAACAATTGAAATTAAAATTGGTGATACAAAATATCGCAGAGACAGAAGCGGTAACAGTATTTGAATAGTTTGAATACGAACGAACAAAATCAAAGTATTTTTAACTGAGCGCTTTCGATAAAACGCTTGAAAAAAGATTTGCGTGAAATGAACTAACATTAATGAGGAGTAAATTAGCTTCTGGCTGGAAACAAGGTATTTCAACTCGAAAACGGAATGGGTAATCAAGGAATCGGTTAATTGTAGGGCCATGTTTTATGATACGCTTCCTGCACCCCCTCGCTCATTATAGAATGCGAAGAAAAGGTTAAAAACTCCGGGGTTCTAGCATGAATTATAAGCTAGGGTGGAAGCTGAACATGTGCTGCGCATTAAACTTTAGGGACTGTAATTTTATTATGTTTAATAATTGAGCAGAATTATATTGGCTTACATACGACGTTATTATTTGCCTGATATTTGTTTCACGAAATACAAAGTTATTAAGGAAATAACAATAAATTCCAATGTATCGTAATTTGTTATTAATTTTTATTTGTCTCGTTATATCAATTTTAATAAAATATCCTCGCATATTCTTTACAAATATGACGCAACAGGGAACTGCGAACAAAATGTTAAACGAAGGAGTAAATGTTTCATTATCATTGCAGTCGAATATACGTACAATATAGGATTACATGAAATTCACGACCGAAGTAAGTTTCATTGATTGCAATAATTACGCTTAAATTTCACAAAACGCATATCGATTATCGATATTGGCATTCGATAGGTACGTTCGACGATGATAACGGAATGTGTATTTTATTGGGATTTGACATTGTACGCATCTTGCGTCTTCTTTTGTTTTTGGCAAATTTGTAATTACTGTAATTCTTTCACCGTATGGGTCAATTTTTGTTGGTCTATAAAAATGACTGTAACATTCACACTACGATAGTAGCATCTATATCAGTTTCATTATGGAACAATTTTTACTCACGGTATATATATATATATTTTTTTTAATTTTTAAGCGAATAAAAATAGCAATCTTCTTGTTAGAATACGATAGTTACATTAGAAATCTCTTTAAGGCGCGTAAATTGAAACTCCAATACATTGCCTGATATTAAATAAATTTAAAGTTTTCTGTTTCTACGATGCTGTCTGTTATCTGTTAAACAAGATTATTAACCGCATTCTACGATAACATTCCCCTAACAAGTCTCTCGGATATAGAAGTCAGCTTTGTCAAGTTTGATAAATGCAACTGAACGTTCAATTGAATTTCAGTAGCACAAGTCAATAATTCGGTCGTCTGAATTATCGTATAAGCAAGGTGGTTAATCATTTCTTGTACAAGTATAAATCGTATTACAAACGTGTTACAAACATTACAATACGATATAATATCAGGTTAATAACAATGAAAAACAAGAAGAAACCATAGATATTTGTTTCCTAAAACATTCCTACACCCTACTGTGCTAAAAATACACATGTGAACTGTAATACCTAAAAATTAAACAAATTCCATTGTCTCCTCTAATTTCAGGAGTGCCTTTTTGCTGATTGAGTATTTGAAACGTCACCATGACTTTCTCGTTCCTACTCGTCCCACTACTTCGTCTCAATCGTTTGGCTCCGCTACTGCTTTCTTTCTTCACAGTGTCGTTTAACATCGCGCCAAGATCGAGCGCGGCCGTGGTAGGATTATCCGCGAATCCCGGATTCCAGGATACCCAGAGTCGCTTCAGTTGTTTCAACGCGATATTCGTGACTCGATTTCCGAAAGTAGCTCGTTCTTACGTACCACGTGCGTGCTCTTAAGCGTACAAATAGCCGGTTCAATCCATCCTTCTCTATCGCTTCACTCGTACTTCTGTTGCTATCGTTGGTAGCGTAGTAGTAGAAAGGATTCACGAGGATAATTCTTTCGCATTTACGAACCGCAGTCGTAAAACATTAATTAATTCTCTAAGTTCGACTAAAGCAAAACTAAAGTTCATATTTTTACACGTCCCATTGGAATGTAGCGAGTATACACGGAAGATATTGCGAGTACGTGCACGTACCACATACACGTCCATCTAGGAAACAGCGACATGATCGAAACTAACGACAAGGCGTGTCATCGTAATTCGTGGACCAAGATAAATTAAAAAGTTCTCGCGAGTTCCTCGATTATAAGTTTCGTAACTTTCGGTCTCGAGACTCCGTCGCTTGTCTTCGAGAAGTTGAACTTCGCGCGTAGCGGACAAGCTGAACGATTTTTCTTTTCATTCCATTCAATTGGTTGTTTAACCATTTTCAACTATCTCAGACGGAAACTTAAGGTATCAATTGACTTGAAACGCTAATTTCTGATAGAAGTGTCGACATTTTTGTAAAATTATTGAAACCCTAGTACGATATTTTTTTTTATATAGAACTAGCTGATGATGAATTTTCGCATTTACTTATCATTTTAAATAACCGATAGAATTAAATACGACGATTTTCAATTCACGTATTGTCATCGTATTAGTCGGTAATTTCAAATAACTTCTCGAATAAATCTTGATTCACGAACAGACAGTGACGTATTATAATAAAATAGAGAGAGAGGAAAAGATAAATGAAGTAAAGTGCAGAAAGATATTCAAGTTTATTCAAAATGAGAGAAACGGAAGAAGAAGAATAACATGAACGCGATAGAACGCGGGTCACATACGTATGTGCAATGGTTTCTGCTTTCCAGCTTCGTATAGTTGCTGTCTTTCCCTGTCTACTGACGAGAAGACTTCCGCATTCATACCTGTTATCGCCAACAGTTACCAGCACTTTAAACTTACGTTTCATTTATAAGCATGTTCCATATTTATTCAGTCATTGTTGCTAATCATTTGTGCCAGCACGATAACTATATTTTATGACTTTAAATTGATTCAAAAACAAAAAAAAAAAATCAAGAACAAAGGGAATCCATTTCGTCAATTTGGAAATGATAAAACTACCAAAAGTTTTTGCTCGAAAAGCACAATCAAAGCAGGAAAGTAGGATCGACTAACTCGCGTGAAACGTTAATACTTACGACTCTCAATGACCAAATACCCAACTTCCTCAATTTAATATTACATTAATTAACCGTCTATGTAGCGACATCGCGCGAGCAGTCACGTAACGGCGAAAGCTGACTTGTCAAAAGCACGATTCGTACGCGGTTTGCGAATGCACGGATGGAAAAAGAAGGAGAGGCGAGGACGAAGCTATCCTCACGGCACGTCCAACCGACGAAAAGTGATTGCGAAGTTCTCGGCGCGTGTTCGTCTAGCGACTGACGTGGTCAAAGGGTTGGTATAGTAGATGGTGAAAAGAGGCTGGCTGGCGTCGGGTGGTCGTAGCCAGGGTTTGATAGTCGGGCCTCCACGTTTCATTAGCCCCGGCGGCTAACTGTTAACCGACAATTTAAACAATTTTTAACTTGGAAACTTCATCCTATCCCCTGAGCCCCGGGCGTCGTTGGGCAGCGCGGATGGCAACGGATCGGACAACGCTCGTCACAAACGAGCACAGCTTTGTTCGGGATTCGCGGTGGAAACAGGAGAAAATAAAGGAAATAAAGGAAAGGCGGACTGGACGCGAGATAGAGGAAAGGGGATCAACTTCGCGATACGTGATTATGGGAAGGGTTAAAGTTTCGTATCGATAAAAGACGCGGTAACTAGTTTGCGACGTTACAGCTTTACTGGTAAGAAATCCTGAAGAGTTCTAAATGCTACGTGTTGTGTAGAAATTTCCGACAAATTGTATTTACTATGTATACTAACTTGGAGATCAATTAAAATAATTGAAACTTTAATAGGTATAATCATTAAAACTTGATAGGTATTACGATATATTCTGGCTTTATATAGAACGTGGCAATTGGGCCAAATTGTCAAAGAAATGACTAATCGATGGAAATTTTGCATTCATGGAGGATAACGATCCGAAAAGCAGAAGCTACTTGTAGGTGGAATACGATGAGTTAAGAACTACACATTGTCCGCAATAATCTTCTAAGTTATATCTTGAAAAAATTTGGTAATTTACATAGTTTTTACGATGTTAAAGATATTACAAATTTTACGAGTTCGATATTGAGCTAAAATTTAGTACGAAGAACAATGAAAGTAATTCACAACGAATCTCGGCAAAGAATTCTTCTTAATTTCTATCATTTTGATGTTAGCGTAGGGAAATATCCTCCTGTCAGAAAGTAAGGAATTTAGGTCTTGTTTAATAGTACCTATTTTCTCGAACTTGTTCTTTTTAGAGAACTGTACAATTCTGCTTGCACATGTGCCTGCTCATTATATTCTTCCATATGATGGGACAAACGTGTTTTTTGCACGAGTTTCTATTTATTGTTCCATAAATTCCATTTCTAGTAAAATGTACGATAGAGCAGTGTCTGTACGGGTACCGTTTTGTGACAAAGAAATGAATAAAATAAAACGAAGAGAATAAGAGATAAATATCGAAGAACGTCATTTCATTTTTGTTTTATACTTGGCTCGAGATATTTGTACAGTATTAACCCATACAGATACCATTTTTATAAAATCCATACACTAACCACTATACGAATAAAGAAAATCCTTATACCAAATTCAGCTTAGTTTTCCAAAATATCGCACTCGTCGCTTGCTCTACTTTTTTACCTTCGCGCAATCCACATACAAAGAAGAATCGATTTTGTAAATTTCCTATACCTCTGTTACATTGTCTTTGAACGAGGTTCCTTCAAACTGGCTTTCCCGCGTATTTCAGGCCGGTCAATTCGCCGATATCTCGATTCTATTATACCGGTCGGCGCGAAGCCGAAGTAGAACACGACTCGAGATTTCGGGTACACGGTATTGAAATTTTTGTGAGAGAGGAGTATACGACGAACGCGTTTCTCCCTTTTGGACGACGATAGGAAACCGGAACAGGTAACAGCGGCGTAAAGAGCAGAGAGAGAGAGAGAGAGAGAGGGAGAGAGAAGGAGAGACGAAGAAAGAGTGGCGAGCGGTATTTCGATGGCCTGTTGCCGGCACGCCGCACGCCGGTAATATGCAAATAGCGCGGCTGAAGCGCGCCCATACGATGACAGAGGCGCGGACGAGGGCGAACCTCGATGGCGAGGGAGCGAGAGGTAGAAAGGATCGAATGTACGTAACTGTACACGTCGGCTTTGATCAAGTGTAACAGCCCTCCACGCTGGAGTGAACTCGATGAACGTTACGCGTGTAACCGTGGAGTGTGGAAGAATTTCGGTTGTAATTTTCCCGAAAATTTCAAACGGTTACCCTCCCTCCTATTCGATCTTCCACCCCTTTCTATCTCGTTCCCTCCTCCCGACCCACCGCCCAATAAATTTTGCACGTCCACTGGCTACTTTTAGATTCCTATTAATAGCAACCCCCTTTTTTCCCTCTATTTTTTGACCTGGTCGATTCGGCAAGTTCGTAATAATTTGAAAGCTGCGTTGAAATTGCATAGATTTTCTAAATTCCATATGGTCGAGGTTTTCAAATGGAATGTAAAATATGTTTGCGGCAGATTGGGTTCAGATTTGAAGGACTCGCCGGTACTTCGTGCGATAATTCTCAACGAAATGTCGCTTTACCCTTTGTGCGAATAATTTCAAAAATATACTTTCGTGAATATTGAACTGACTTCAGAGGGGAAGCAATTGGATGAAGAAACGCGCTGGTTTTATGAGTATGACGTGCACGCGAGCTCTTCAATGAGTCTTTCCATGATTTAAAAATACTTCCATAATATCAGTTGTAACATGCGTTGTATAAATACTTTATATGTATGTTTTAATCAAGAATGCGAAAGTTAGCGAAATACTGCAAATTTTCCAGAGAAACGTGTGTAACAGTGTTAAAACGAAAATTGACGTCGTATCAAGATATTATATCTGAAATTTAATATAGGAACTGAAAAATATTATATGAATTTATGTTTATTAAATTTTCTCACCACCAAAGGTACATAACTTCGTATTCCATCCGATAAATTTTTCCCTCTTTGAAGAATACGCGTTAAAATACTAACATAACACTCATTTGACTTTTTTTCCATTCTTACATATCAACGTTATTTCGTTACAATCTCTGGTCCATCCTTCGTTTCTTAACCACTTCTCTCTGTCTCATTGCACTTCGAGATCACTTCAAGTTCGTTTCACTCTACGGACAGACCAGAGGAGGAGCAAAAAATTTCAAGATAGTTCGGTTAACTGGTGAACTTCTACCGTAACTGGATGGTAACAAAGCCGTAATTAAAATAGTTTACAAGCGCAATTGTACCAGCGAGGAGTCGAAAAGACGTGTTCGTCCGGAGAATAAGTCGGACAAGTGTTTCCCCGACGTGAAGATCGATTGTATCCGGTGAGCCGGACTTTTCTTCTTCTTTGAAAACCCGATCGGTCTACATTTCTTTCCGTATTGTTCACCGCATCTTCGATCCTTGTTTCTGTCTGCCGTCCAGTTAAATGCTCTTAAACGAGCGGCTTTCAAGAATGTTACCAGCTACGTTCGGTATGCGGCTGCGGATCGCGAACAGGTTCACTTCACTCGTGATCAACTACAGTAACTTTCTGTAACTTGCTTCAGCTTCCAGCCAAACGTCGACCCAGACGTTTTAAACGCGCGTGTTCGTCTCTCGTGAAGCCGCGATTACATTATCGTCTTTGTTTCCATTTTTGAATATAACTCACGTGGGTGAGCCCAGATGAGAGGAGAAAGATCATTTTTAAAACGGTGCAGTTTTGAAGGGTAAAATTGAATTGCTTATCTTTTGCAACAGATCCGGGCGTCAGTTGCCGGAAGATCTATAGGTGTTTGCGTCTGAGCATTCGATATTTCTGCGTTTTTAACGTTTAAAACGACGATTTAATTTGTTGAAAATATGACTTTGACTCGGTATGAAGATTTTGTATGACAGATGATGATTATTGAGCGTTTCTTTAATCGTGCGTTATAAAAAAAAGCTAACTGGTATTGAAGCAATTTTTAATATCTTCAAGTAACAAATTACATACAGTGTCGAGCAAAAAAAAAAAAAAATTACACGCACTTCTGACAATTTAACTGATATTACCGTCTTTCGCTTACACTTACGCTAGTTATATATTAATGCAATGCAATAAAACGTGTTGCAGACTGAAACTAATCGTAACTTCCTATGTTATCGTCTCCTCGTTACGGCTAAAAATACGCACTACCTCGTGGACTCACCTAATTTGTCCAAAATACGACAAGAATTCATAGGCTACAAATTATTTGTGAGAGTCCCAACGTAAGATCCGAAGTGGAAAGTTTAATCTTACATTGCACCTCGACTACGTTGAGTGCAACCCTCTGCGCGAGTATCGCGGCGAAATCAGGGCGCTAAAAAGGTTAAAGAAACAGTTGATCAGCTCATCGAGAGGAAACAAGAAAGTGTTTGGTAAAATCAAACGAAGGGGGTGGAAGAATGTGTATAGCAGGGGTTCGGAGGGCTTCTCTGTGGAGCAGCGACTAAAAGATAGGGAAGCAAACGGAAGAGGGTGAAAGCAGGATCAGAACGGACGTGGAGGACGATCCGGCCTCCGTTAGCAGCATATTGTAATGCGCCGAGAAGTTGGCGAATAAATCGAAGAAGCGTTGAGAGTAAAATTAGATAACAACTCCCGCTCTAGCTGCCGCCAGTAGAGAGCGGCTCTTCTCCAACTTTTAAGGACCATCCTCTTATTCCCCATACCATGCTATCCGTGCTACATCCCTTTCTCACTCTCTCTCTCTCTTTTTCTCCATAGCCGATTCGGGCTCTCCCTTCTTGACTTCGGTGAATCGTTCCTTCGCGAACCAGTCTTCGCGAGTCGATCCCTCCGCCATCGCCCGGAGGACGACAAGGGTCTTACCTTCACCCATTCATTTATCTGGAGTTTACATTATTAGGCGTTACTGCGTTTCAACATTTGTCCGTTTCGGAAGAATGAATTGCCTCGGATAAAGAAAAAACTTCCCCTCCCTGTTGAATACTTTCTTCTCGTTTCTTTGTCCCTTCGTCGCCCCTCGGCGGTTTCATCCAAGTTTGCTTCCTTCCAGTTCACTATTGTACGCGCTATTTTCAGCGAAATTACAAATGATCCACGATATTTGTGTTTATGGCTTTCTTTAAGTCAGATCCGAGTTTGTACGTGGTCGCGACACATGTTTCTACATTTCTCACTTTCATAAGCAGTCGATTAAGCTTCAAATGAGTGATATCTCTGAAACATAGGAAGTTAGGCCGATAGATATCGTTAGTTGCTATTTCATTTAGTTTTGTTCGTTTCGTATTACAAAACGTTCCATTTTTCAAACATTTTCGCAGAGTATATACCACTTGCACGAGATTACAATTTAATCTTCTGATTAAATTAATCGAGGCAGAAAACCGCGGCAACAATCATGGCGCTCTGGCCATTGACAGAAGACGCGCCGTTTAACGACGTTTCTTATAGCCGGGGAGGGTTTGCAACGACCGCGACGAGCCCAAGCAGAGATAAAACAAGACGGAAGCAAGGCGAGAGAACAGCCGGCTACGTGAAACAGGAGCGGATCAAACGAGCTATTAGACCCGTGTTACGGAAACCTACGAAGCTGCGGGCTAACCCTCGTCTGCTGGACCGTGTGTCTCCTCTGGTCCCCTAGGGAAGCAACGGTCTGACTATTACATTCCACCATTCACTGCCTGCAGCGTAACAATCATAAATCTTCACGTAGAGCCATCCCGTTACTTCGACTCCGTCCCCGATCCTGTCACCTTGTCGAGGTAAATACCCCGCTCCTTAATCTTGTCGCTGCACCGAGCCTAGCTGTCACGCGTCTCTCTTCGTTGCGGTATGTGTGCGTCCCCGGATGTATAACGTCGCCTTAGGATGCCGCCGGTCGTAACAATATGTGTTACAAGCCAATATAGGCTGACAAGTCGTATTACTTCGCGACGTCTCGTCGCGAACGTCGAGCGTTGATCCAGCTCCGAAGGGAAATTTCACATAGTAAATTACTTTATGAAAGTTTGCTTTTTAGTGATTGCCGTGGATGTTATACGGCGGTAGGTTTTACGACAACGTACGGGGCATGATTTATTGTTTAAGTTCTACAGCCCAATAGCAGAACGCTACTGTACGAACCGTCCATCTAAAACATTGTACGTGTTTAAGAATTCTGCACGGTGTACGTCAACCTCGTGTCTACGCGAGCTTCTAGCAACTCGAATTCCTTCATCAATTACTGCCTTTTTCAAAGACGAACAGAATCGTCCTGTTTCGTAGATCGAACGGCAATCTCGTCCGTAGGAATTTTCCTTCGCTTCGATTTGACCGCGGTAATCGTTAGTTGATAGAAATTCGCTAGAAATTCTGTGATTCATAACATAGTAATCCGCCATTCGGACGAGAAAAAGTGGAAACTACGAGGACTAAACACGCGCGGCTATATAAGATATCCGGAGAACAACTGGTCGGTCACGTACAATGCAGATCTTATCAGCAGTATGGTAGAAACGGTAAATTCTAAGCCCCCAAACACAGCAATCGCCCATGATCATGTAATAAACACAAATCTTGTTTAATGGCAACCGACCGATACTACCTGGCATTACCAAACGGTCGATAAATTCATTGAAAGAAAAAAAAATCTATTCTCTATATCGAATTGCCAATTGGCCTGTCGTACAGCTAATTATGTTTCGAGTGACGAGATCAAATAGAAGGTTGGACAGACAGTTGTGTATGTAGAAATGGACACGCGAGACTGCGTGGTGGAGAACGGTGGGAGGTGATTTAGCGGACGGAGTGAAGGGTGTAGCCGGGGTACGGCAAGCACGGCGGTTTGCGGAAAACCGCAGGCAGGCTGAACCCGACGGATCTGGAATAATCATTTGCAGCCTGAATGCATTACCTGTGCAATTTATTTCGGTTTGTTTCGGTTTTGTTTCCATGATTTAGTCGAGTCGTTTAGCGTTCGAGCGACACGGCGTCGCGACAAGAAGTGGTGGCTAGAGCTAGGGTGCGGGGCTGGCAAAAAGTTACGTACAAGAGATAAAGGATGAGGACGAGAAAGGGGAGGCGGAAGGGCGATTATGTTTCAGAGAACGTACACCGATTTCCTGTGTGCCTCTCTTTTCTTCGTGAAATTCTGCCGCTTCGTTCGCCGATACGTTCGTTCTCCGGTTTCGATCTCGTTCCCTCTTTCGACTTCAATCAGTGTTCCCTCCCTTTTTCGCCAACCCTCCATTTCTCTCTCGCCTCCTCGTCGAACCGCCAACCCTGTGTTGTACAGGCGTGTTTCAGCCGACCGTCTATTGATTCCTGACGCGAGAGTAATGTTCTTCTATTAATGATCATGTCCTGAATAAATCACTCGATTAAATGGGTTCGTTGTTCGTGTGCACTCGTCGTTGGACCAGCGTCATCCCCGTTGGAGAATAAGCGCAAACAAATTGACAGTGACCAGCGGTGGTTATACGTGCCTTTGTAATGCGCTCTCCGCGCTAAAAGGTGATTCCTTCCGCGTTTATTTCATCCGTGTCATCGTCATTAGGCTTTGATGGCACGACGCGAAAATTGCTTTAAATTGCCCGTCGGAATGTGGAATTTTACAACACGAAGCGCTTTATGTATTTTGAATAGATGATGATACTAATATAATTTTTTATGATACACGTGTAACATAATTGACTTGCGTTAGTGATAACAGAGCGCCATTTGTTCTCGTCATATGTCAAATTTAATTACTTTTAATGCTTAAATTCATCGCTCGTAACCTGAAACTCATCGACCGCATCATATAAATTAATATTTAGTTCAATTATTCGAATATACCTTTTCGTAATTTCATATCACTAAATTTGTAATCCGTTGAATATAAAGTACAAATATGTTCTCGGGATACAGACGAGACTAACAAAATTAGCTTATTATATAAAAATGTTTCACGTAGTTCACTCTCTGCAAACTTTTCAAAACGTCTCTAAAAGGCATTTCGAGATCAAAGGAAATTTATTTTGCAAAAATTTAATTATCTTGTTGTTTATTTATATTTGTATTATAAAATTGCTCTTCTCACTAATTAACTGAGTATTAAAGTTAAATAACAAGAGAACAAATACGACAATAATTTACTTCCAACGTATACAAATAACAATTCCTGTAATATTCTCAAAAATGCGTATCTCTGGGGCGAACGTATTTAAGTAAATGCAATGCACACTACGCTACTAATGGGTATTTGAATTTACAAATTCCATAAAACAGAGTATTACGTTATGTTTATCACCGTACCCTTAAATACACGAACAGGATAGTAACAAAAGTACGGGAGAGAACGTGCAATAACGAGCCTGTAAAGTGTACTGCAGTATCATGGTGTATAATTCTCTTTAGTCTCTGGTTAGTACACTTTAGTATACCGTACTGTAATTTATCCTACAGACGAAGATTTTGCTTTGTTCTAGTAAAGTCCGTATCCACCACTAACACACGCGAACCTCGGCAGCGGAGGAACTGAATCTCGATTGTTTCCCATGAAATCTCCCCTTCTCGTTGTAATATTTACGGCATTTATCCCTTCTATCTCAGGCTCGATTTTCGCGGATCGCCGTGAATTAATAATTAAACTCGCGTTATGCTTGACTACGTAATTTAGCACATTATGAAAGGCAAGTAGCTCTTTATTGTGCCTCAATTTCCGTCGAATTTACAAGCTACTAATTTTTTAACAACCGTGAGAATTCGTGCCTTTGTGAATTAACTGCAATTAAATTTCTTCGCAAATAAATTTGCAATTCGTTTAATTCGACAAAGAGACGATCATATGCCTTACACTCGGGATAATTAAAAGTTACGATCTCAGAACGTATTTCACGGTACATATTCTAATAGTATTTCAATGCAATATTGCACCGTACAGTACGCAACTTTGATAGGAGTGATGTAACTCAAAGTTGTCAAATAATAATTTCTAAATAACTTGGAGTATAAATTTTCGTGTGTTTGACGATTCACTAAAATATATGATTTCCAGTAATTTAGGAATAATTTATGTTTGATACCTTGAAAATATTTCAAAAGAGATATTACGTATCCCACTTGAAGGATTGAAAGTAACCTTGATGAGGAAGCGAACTAACAAATAATTAATTACTGTACTCTATGTTCCCTTTGACACTATGCTGCTTTTGTTTGAAATATCTTTTCCTACGGTACCTGATTTTCCAACTATTTGAAGTCCTCGGATTAAGTGTCTGTATAGAGATACTAAAATATGATACTAGTGGAGCAGCCGAAACAAGAGGGGAAACTCTCTTGCAATAAATGACGTTTATCGTATTCCCGATAGACAGTTTAATTTTGATTCGTCTTAACGAGAAGGGGGGAACATAAAGAAAAACTACGGAAGGAAGGGAAAGCAAGCACACGCACAGTTGGCTCACTTTTACGCGTCTCAGAAGCCTCGGATGCAGTTGGCAATTGGAATTGGCGTCTCGCGAGACTTCGGCAAATGAGACTGCATTGAGACAAATGGTACGGGAACGATGAATCATCGTACGTCAAAAGCATGAAGCAAAGCCACCATTTTGCAGCCGCATCACTGAACTCCGCGGAAACACAACCCGCGGTACATAAAGAAACGCTTTCTCTCCTCTTTTTTTCTATCTTCTCATTGACGAATAGAACTTCCACGGTACATCTTTGCAGAGTGAGCGTGGTGGCGTGATTGGAAAGGGCAGATTACAAATCATTGCCGTTACGAGAGCTGTAGCTCGGCAAAAAGAAAAAAAAAAACAAAAACTACCGACTCCGGCTTGTTCTTCAACGAGACTTGTTTTTCACCAAGAATATTACTATCGATACAAAGCGATTCGAGTTTCGTCGGGGATGCTGTCGCGACAGTGGAACGTTGCACTATATAGGATAGTGGTGTCTGTATACTTAAAAAGAGCTTTGTGTATTTTTATATTTACCCTGTGAATATTCTACCTTAATACGTATACAAAGAGATGGTGATCTTTGAATGGCATGTGTACAAAGAATAGAAGAATATTGAGGATTTAGCCTTTGATTTGATAGAGGTAACGAAAACAAGTTTATAGGTCAGGAACTACTTGAGATTTTTGTCTCTTTATCCAAGAGGAAGATGGAAATCACGATGGTATTTCAAGCCAGTCAGTGAATATTACTTATAACTTCTGCTATGGACTATTTCCTTTCGTTCTATTAAGCATCTTAATGTATTATCTACATCTACAGTACGTATTTACCTTCTAAGAGTGGTAACGTCAGTGTTTCTCTGGTTTTAAGTAGTACAAGTCAGTCACGAATCAGACCGGATTAGTGAACACTGGCTGCTTTTATTTCACGTCAAATGTGTAAGACAACCAAGTATCTTCTGCGCTATTTTAAGGCAATTTCATCTACAATAGTCAGGTTAATGACTATTTTATTACAATCATTGATTAATTATAGCTTCTCATCCACTTCTTTAGTTTAGACACTATTCAATTAAAAATTAACTCCCATCTATCACCGCTAATTCCATCTGCAACTTTATAAGAACGAAAACTGACAAACTGATTCCCGGAATTTTTAAATATAAAGAAAGTAGCATTTCGATGAAACGATCATCCACTGTTGTCTCGCGACCAATTGCACGCTCGCACCGCTTTAGTCGGTCGAAATGCTTAACGCTAATTACCAACTACTCGGCATAAGTAAACGAGGGAAGAAACGTGACTCGATTCTCAGCCGTGGAGCGAAAGACAAGAAATCGAAGCGTGACGGGGAAACGAACGGGACAGTAGAATTCGGTTGCTACAGGATGTGCCTGCAAAATGTGTACCGGCGCACCACTTTCAGTGAAACTAGTTACCACACTCGAGGCGGGGGAGGGGAACGGCTGGAATATCGGCGCGCGAGAAGAGCGATAAGGCCGAAGCATTTTCCAATTAGCGTTAAACAAATATCCGCGCGATGTGAACGTCTTTCGCGCTCGTAACAGCAGGCAATATCCACGTAGCCGTGCTCAGCCCCTCTTGCCTGGCGAGNGGGGGGGGGGGGGGGGGGGAGGTTGAAGCTCGAACTGATGAACGCGAAAGAACTGAGTGGAATTTCGCATTTAATCAGGAGAGCAACGAGACCGGTTGGCTCTGACGCGGAGGGATAAGGAGAAGCGGGAAAGCGGCGAGGATAAAGCGTGGAAAGCGCTAAATGGTATCTGAACTGGTTCCTTTCTGACGGGTACGGGGCGAACAGCCATTTGGTCGGTGAGTCGAGAAGATGGTGAGGCTGACGAAGGGGTGGCGATAGGGGTGGTCTGTGCCGTGGCGGTGGGTGCTTTTAATCTTTCGCTCGTGCGAGGATGCGCCCATTACTGCAAATTAAACTCCCTCGGGAGCCTCCGGCGTGTGACTGCCGCTAGTGCCACGGTAATCTGTCCACGAAGAGCGTGTGTATACGTACGGGGCGCTCCGTGTCTGGTGAAAAACGGTCGTGGAACCAGATGCCCGTCGCATCGTCCTCGAGTATACAGGATTTATGGTCGTCGTGCTGCGACACGCTGCGATCTTTACCGGAAGTGATCAACTTAACGCTACAACACAGAACTACGTGACTCGATATTTATCGATGACACTAACCGTTACTTATTCTGTGCTACAGCCCTCTCGACCACAATTTCGTTATGCCTATCGTTTCGTGCGTTCGTTCATGATCGTTCATAAGCGCGACACGAGACTACGGGATGATCGATAATTCTATAAAGTAGGGAGAAAGTTTTCCTATGAGAGCTGTTTCAGTGTAATTTTATTACATGATGTAAAAAAGGCATATGTAGTTTATTTGCGAATTATATTTCCGGAAGTTTTCTGCTTCACCATTACTATCTTTAACATGCTTTTCTTTTCTTTTCTCTGCATACATATGTATATTATACGAGTTATAGCAAAAATTGGTCCAGATAATTAAATGTAATAATTAAAATAAATTTTAGCGTTTATACGTGATATTAGTCGATTGAGATTTAGTTCTTTTCAAGGCAGTTCTACTGAAATAACAGCAAGAAGAAAACTGCCCGAGATATTGAAATATAACCACGGTTGTTTGCTGACGCTGACCGTATACACGCGAGATCCTCAAATTCAAGCACACTCTGTATCATGTGTTATCACGGAAGGTTACGTGAGTTAAAGAAATAAAAAGGTGATGAGCTGCTGTACACAAAGGCAATCTTTTTCTTTCTACGTATTCATTGCCACTCATAAAAAAAGAGTGGAAACGTGTAATCCAAGATTTTATTACAATTTCCAAATTTAGCGCCACTGGTACCGTTTTCAATTATATATAAGACACATTAACGTATCCAGTGTCCATTAAAATCAGCAGAATAATACGAAATAAGCGTATCACAATGGTAATCAGATTTGTATTACTCCTGCCATTGTATTCAGTTCAAATCATCCGAATACGATTATTACAAACAAGAATGAAACTTTGATATTGAACGTTTCGAGTAAGTTAACTTCGCATATACATTCGCTCGTCTAACGCGGTCAGGTACGTCAGGATTTCGAAAGATTTTACGAGCTGGTACCAGAAGAAAAAGCTGTTAGGTGCGTTAAATGCCATCGGCGCGCGGTAGCGAAGGCCTCGAGTTTCATCAGCAAACCGACGCTTCCGGTCCTGGGTCCCCATACGCTGGCGTATGGTTTCCCTTACAGGCTGCTTTCAATCGGTCGTTCTTTTTTCTCCGTTCCTGATAGCCGCGTCGGACGAGCCGGTAGTCCTAATTGAATATCAGGCGAAATGTAATTACGGTTGGAATTCATGCTTCGTCGGAGCAAATAATTTGCCATGGCGTGGAACACAGTGGAATGGTAACGAGGGAGATAGGATGAAGGGTGTGCCGAGGGTGGCGCAGTGCGGCGGGCCGCGCAGCCGGAAGAGCTCGGATGCGTTATCAAAACTTTGATAATCCAATCGATTACCAATGCAATAATTGGTGGCCGAGCCGACGGAAAGGGGTGGGATTTCCGGTCATACTCGAATTCGATTCGAGGTAGGAGACAGTTAAGTGGTATGGGTGGATATTCTCATGTGTCGGGGTCGATGGGGCGTCCTGGCCAAGAGAAGGGGGCACGAGGTACCATTGTAAATTAACGATAAACGAACTGGCGCTCATCAAAGAGCCCCTACGCTCGTAATATCTGTCCGGCTAATCCATTTACCGACAACGGTAATTTTGTCCTGTCACCGCTAGAACCCTCCAGCCATTCAGTTTTCCACGATACACCACCAGGCCCGATTCCAAAATGTGAAACAGGGACGCCTGTGCGATGAGGAACAGATCTCGATGCTGTGCGTTCGCACCGCGTTAAATCTGATTTTTTTACCAGAGACGTTAGTTCGAGGCGGGAAGATGAGACGTGGTTAAATTTGTCAGTGTGGTATAAGTTTTCAAATACGTAGAGTACGAAGATGCACCGTTTTAAAGAGATAGAAGAGAACACCTACGTAGTTACATGGATTTTTACCTTGCCTAGCAATTAAGAAATTCGTGTTTGAGATTTACCCTTCTTGGACGTGTCATTGTATAGTATAATATTACCATCTTTTGATGCGATTTTTATTAATATTTCACCGAATCAATTTTCCTTCGACTTTTCATTAAATTTTTATTACCTTTTTCAATGCTTTTTAAGGTATCTTTAAACTTTCTCTGAGGCCTTTTCTGGCAAAGAGAGTTTTATCGAGGGCACAAATAATGATAAGACGAGTTATAAAATTGTAAAATCACGTCGAATGGTCAGACGAAATCGGTAGAATAATATCTACGGATATTACGGAGTTGTTCTTAGTAGACAACAATTTCGAGCAATCCAATAAAGTTTTATTCCTATATACACAAACGCGTGGCACCTTTGATACCTACTATCTGGGAATTGTTGGAACGGAAGAAGAGGCGAGGAACCGGTAAGCAGCTAATTTTGCTATATTTCCGCTTCCTCGGTTTCCGAACCCCGATTTTCGATAATCGGATTCTCCATCAAAATCCGTCCTGAAGTACTATGAGGGGGCGAGAACCTCAGCATTCATGAAATTACCGATGTTTGAGAGGTGTGGAGAGCTTGTAAGATTTCGTAAATTCGTAACAAACGATCTAAAAATTCGTCAATGTTCTACATTACTAATAATAATGTTCCTCTTCTTGTATTTAAATCTGCAAGCGTTTCAACTAACCGAACGATTGTCCAAGAATGCTGAACAGATAACAGAAACGAAATAAAATCTACCAATGATATTTGCATATTGTATTTATATGTGTATTTACTTGTATTTTTATGGAACGTTTCATCGAAATAAAATGTACAAAAAATGCGCGATTCATCCGTCCGAATATCAATCCATTTTTTCGTTATAGTCAATTTTTAATATAAAGTTTCACGATATGCAGAGAGTTCTGCAATATGTGAGATTCGTTTCAGAAATGAACTGTACATAATAGTAGGTACACAGCTGTCCATAAGTAGATGAAAATATCAAAAATGTTAGTTATACTTTTATTACGTAAAATCTTCCACTCAACTAATATTTTTCTATTAAATATTCGCTTAATTATTCGATATCATAGTAGGAGAATATAATGAAAATCACATGTAATCTGCACAAAGGCGACGAGGTGGGAAAACGATCCGAACAGCCGCGTAACGCTTTGAAAGCGGTATAGTTCCCATACGTATCATCCAAGCGACTTGTCCTATTGCGCGAAACGTAGAAGCCTCCAATTTGCTGCTATTAATCATGCTCTGATCGGCGAAATTCACACTCTACTCGAAGAGAGGTCGCTTTCGTCCAGTAGTATTCACACGTAACAGCCAATTGAACATCAAAGGTCTCTAAACGTTTGATGTTTCTCATCTTCTTACTTAATTACAGATACGGAACTTCTGTTATAGAATGGTGTTACAAGAATTCCGTTTGCTAAACGAAAGCTCGCGTGACATTCGAATTATTGGCTCAGACTTAACAACCTATTTTCCGGGTGGATAATGGGAAACATAAAACAAACGTTTCTGTTTGTGGAAACATATTTATTACGCTATTTGCTCGACGATGTTGTACCGTTTGCACGAAATTTAACTACGTTGCGTAACTCATCCTTGTTGACGAGACATTTGATTTTTATTGTTTCATAAAACCCTTTTATGAGGTTCAGTTAGTCCTCGTTAACCTTATTATAGAACATTTAAAACGTTTCATGTACAGTTCGTTTTAGGTTTCACTCTGTTCTCACAACAAGCGTAGTTCCATTTTATTAGCTAAACCATTGGTGGTTAAACTGGATGTAATTATAGCGAAAATAAGGTATATATTAACTACTGTTGCTTTTTTCTGCTTATTGAATATTATTTTTTAATTATACCAATCCAACGGAAGACTACTTTAATGAATATAGTTGATTTCATTTTTATTAAATCCTTCAGTTTTCATAAAAGATCGTAAAAAAGATAGGAACCTAGCCGAAAGCGTATTTCAACGAAGATGTTCAATTAAAAATTATAATTTTTTCCCCACCCACGAAACGGCCCGTATCTCAAACAGTGAAGAAAAAAGGGCGCTCATTCTGCTCGAGTTAGGGGTCCACAGAACCGCAAATTTCTGGAAAAGCACTTTGCGGAATATGAGATTCGCTTGAAACGCTAATGAAATCCGAAGGGCAACGAGCAATTTCTGAAGGTGGCTTACTGGCCACGGCTTAATCTAACTCGGAGCCAGACTTTGCGCCGCGGGAGTTTCGTGCCGCTAGCTCTCGAGGAAGCTATCTCCAAAACTTGTCCTCCTAAACGGGGAAGCATACGTCTCCGACAATGAAACTTAGTTCGATGAGAAACCCTGAGGTGTCGATTCTAAAACGCGCTGTCATCAAAGTGAAGCTGAACGTGTACAGTATGAGAACCGGCGAATTATCCTACTGATGTTCGCCGAACTAACTCGAGAGTGTGTTCATTAAAAGCGAACAATGTTCGGTGATTACGTTCTCGCGAAACCTTGCTCGATAAAAGTTGCTGACTTTGCGAAAACGAATATTTGCTTTATTTATCTATTTCGACCGTAGTTGTGTAAGCAAATTATAAATAGGAAGATCTATAAAATATCCATGACTACAAAATTGTAAATAATAAAATGCAATGGGAGAAGTCGTATTATCTGAATGCACGCTTCCAAAAAATGGTGTTGATGGTCTGTACGATGCGCTTCGAAAATTTTCTGAATAATTAAGCAAGACGTTAAGAACATAATTAAGTAAGATGAAGATTGAGAATATACCTAACTCGTCACGTTTAATGTACGAGCGTGTGTATGGAATTTGATAAATTGTTATACATATTTTGGTAACAAATATTAGTTACTTTTCAAATTGCAACAATTTATTCTATTTTATACACCTGCACGAATTCCATCGCATCAGAACATTTAATTACGAACTCTAGGAATTAAATACCGATCTAGCAATCACGGAAAATTAAGTTTGAACAGATAATTAAAGTGAACAAACGAAATATAATCCTAATTACAATAATACATTGTAGGTGTTCGATATTTGCTTTATTTAGATTTCTATCAATACGTCGCATCCAGAGTGTTATTAACTTTGCACGTTGGCATGATCTTCCTTGAGGTAGCTCTTTAAATTGAGTCTTCGCGTGTATATGACGTTTAACCTAGCTTGACCCTCGTTTACTACACGATAACGTGGAAGTAAACGACAGAATAAGTTTACGCAAGCAAGTCAGTATATCAATATACGGTTTGACGTTGCAAAAACTAGGAGAAAAAGCATCTAGGAACAAAGTAAACTCCGTATTGATTATCGATAGTCCTAACACACCTAAGTGGTAATACATGTATATACATATATGAAAACAATAGTTCGTTATTAAATGAAATTGGCCATAGTTACGACGCGTGGAATTTGAAAAACATGGCTGCTTTTCATTACTTATTGCAAATGTTACAATGAAAATGTAAGATAGGGCTGAAATAAAATCGTAAAAGGAAATTGATGGCTCAAAGAAGGATCACCGGAGTAAAAATCATAAACGATAGTTCCATTGAAAAATACATCGCGTACCGAAATTGGGAGAATTTAACAGCCTGGACAGCCTGCACGTAGAGGGAATTCATAGATATAGAAAGAGGACGTGTGGTATCGCGTATCGGCGGAATGATAGCGTTGTGATCATGCGATAGCTGCCTTTCTTGATTGATACACTGCCTCGAATGTCAAAGGCAACGTTATATTTCAGTCTGTGGACGAAAAATTTTGATAGCCTTGCAAATTTTAGTTTGAATGTTCCCTTTGCCACGTCCTTCTATCCATTTTACGTACACGATATCTTCTCTTTTGAACATAAATATTTCGTATAATGAAATATTTCTATATAAATATTTCTCTTTAATCGATATTTCTAATAAACGAAGAGGGGTAAATTTATCAGGGCGAGAAGGAGATTTAAGTGCAGAAGCGTATCGTTGAACAAATATAATTCCTACGTTACGCGTAACATTTCGATATACACGGCTGAAAAAGATTTTTGATAGTAAAAAGCTCTGCGATACATTTGAAAATCGTAAATTTCCTGGCAGCTGCAGATGTAATTCTACTTCTATGACCGTTACAACATTCTACAATTTTATTCATGAAATTCTAACACTTCTGCGTAGTTCCTTCGTCAAGAATCAGTCGACACGGTTACAGTTTCTCTTTGTAATTTCCTTTGCGCAATATTCAACTGGATGGTTATAAAACGCAAAAATGACAAAGAAACTTCAAAGCGTATGCACATTCATTACCATCTCATTTAGGATACTGAAACCAGAAAATCATAATCTTTCGGTATAAAGGGGATACACAGTGATGTAATGTTTAATTAAATCCTAGTATATATATATATATATAGGTCAACTTTGACAGATTAAATAATATCAAATAGCATATGAAAATCGACGATGATATCGAAAATAAACGAAGAAAAATTAAATTGAACTAAACTGATCGAATTTATTGTCGAAATATGTATTCAATAATTGATTACACGGCACGCTACAATTTACAATATGTTATAAATTTTTCAACTGGTAACAAGGTATACGTTCTTGTCCAATAAAATACATACCCCCAACTGAAAGAAACTTTGAAACATTATTTTAAAAAACAGCTGTGAAATACTCGTTTACTCTTAATCTCCGTTCTCAAATAAAAATTAAACACACGTTTAGAAATTTATGTATGCTTATATAATCGAACGATCTCATCCTACGTCACAAAGTATGTCAAAAACAAAAATAATATACAAACGATATATAATACACGCAACAATTTACCATGGAATCCCTGTAATCGATGCATACCTCTTTTCAACAATACTCGAGGATCCGGAAGCATCGACTTTGTCGCGAAGAGCGATCCACACGAGAGTCCACGGCATAAAAAGATCATCGTTTGAATACGAAAGCGTGAAGAGGAAAAGGAGAGGCGCAAAGAAGAATCCGAAACGGAACGTATCAGTGATAAAGGGATATTGTTCACAGCGATGCGTGTGTGCACGAGAAGCTAAATGGACGGATAAGCTTGCTCGAAGATGTCTGAGAGGCAGGCGGCTAGGCCTCCGCGGTGGTTCTCAGCCTTCCGTTAGGACAATGCCATCGTTCACGGTGCACTGATTTCGTGAGTTTCCCATGACGCGTCCGAGGTTGAGCAAGCCTGACGAACGCTGCTATTCTACCGAGGACTTTATTGGCTTTTAAGACGGGCGTAATTAAAATGTAAAGGGTTGTCGGCTCGCTCATCCCCTTTGGCGCTGGCTCAAACTCACTTCCTATACACAGCCCATGTTCCTATTTCGCTATGTCGATCCTAATCTAGCGACGAAGTGCTTTCCCACTCCTACTAAGAATAGTATGAAAAATAAATTATCCTCTTTCTATAGAATATCTTTGGTTCCTTATATTTTAGATTCTTTCGATTGAAATTTATATCCAGCTAAAATGATTATCGGAATAACCATTATGTATTTATAATGCTTTGAATGTGAACTTGTTGTTTCGGCTCGTTCGTCTTCTAAACGAATACTGAATGAAGCACTACATAAATTCAACATCGAACATTTCAGAAACTAATCTCGCGGAATTATGAAAGTAATGCGCTGAGAAAGTCCAATCGCGGTATGAATATAAAGCCTGACGATTCTCATTTCAATTTATGAAGGCTTGTCTATATTTACGATACGCCGACTTATTACCTTTTACTATCGACCGTACGATGAACATTTTTCTGCCGAAGTGAAACTCGTTTTCCGTATATTATCCCTTTCTCTATCAACAGCTTTTATTGCTCGCCACCGACTAGCGTCTGATTGAAACCAGGTATCTGTTCCCGGTTTCATAAAGTTATAGACTTCCTGCGACGTAGATATATACCTTGAATATTAACGCACATGTAAATATCGCAGTGACAAGTACTTTATTAGAGCGATTATTTGTAACTTTATAAACAAATATGGCTACAAGCTTTCATTATGTTTTTGATTAAAATTAAATGTGACGATTCTATAGAAAATATTAGCAAACCCTGGCAAAATATTCCATAAATCTACGTGTAGAAAATCTGTTGTATATGGATCTTGCACAGAATACCAACACAATAATTTAAGTGCAAACCATTACGTCTTCTTTGTGTAATCAAATTCAATGGACACCAATTTATCATCAAGTGCCACAGGCAAAGTCATACGATACTTCGGTATTGATATTACATTAGCTTTCGCATAATACGGCATTCTTTGCGTTGATGTATCCTATATACACGTCTTTACCAGCTTGAAATCTGCCATCGTATAAAAGACGACCACGTCCATCCGCGGTATAGCCACAAGACGCTTCGTCCCTGATATTTATCGGACGTATCCACAGTACATGGGCAGCGCATCCGGTATAATAATATCTATTTTCCGGGTGGCGAAGCGAGATGAGTAGAAGCTCGGTGAACGGGGCGAAACGAAATGGAACGAATCAGGAGAGAACAACTACCATGCGATGACGTTGACGACGACGTGCTGGTCTGTCGTAAATAGAACCCCGGCATAGAAGACAAATAAAATAAAACGAAAGAAAATAGGATGACCGTTGAACAAGGGGAATGACACGTTAATGACGCGACAGTCCAACCGATATTACGTGGTTATAATGTCGATTGTACGTATTCGTTTATTTTATCGTTAAATATAAATAACACTTTCTGCTTATTCTCTCTAGATAGTATTTCTTTATATCGTTTATTGTCTATGGCAGCATTTTGCGATAGCAACTATAATCGATTCTATTACGAGTACAGAAAAAATACATGATGACTAAGAAAGTTCTCGCAGTTTCCTCATGACGAAGAAGTTTTAGACTCTTTCGCAAAGTTATTACTATATATACAAATAGAGCGGCGGTAAAAGGAAAGATCTTTCATCTCGTGAAATTGTAACTTTTATAAATTCATTGCTTATCAGCATGGTTTCCATTGAAGAAACGTAATTGTGTATGTGGAAGTTATTTTATAATTTTAACGAACAAAGTACTCTTGTCACATTTTTTTATACCTTTGTTTTCTATCATAAAAGAAGACAGAATTTATTTGTTTCTTTAATAATTACACGGAAAATAATATATGAAGCGAGAATCCAAAGAAATAAAAATAAGGGTAACCACAATAATAAAAAGTTATAGGAATTGACAAACAGATGATTTTAACTATTATAGAGATTAGTTTAGTTACTAGTTTAAACGTTAAAATTCCATATTACACACAATGCACCTTAAATGTCTGTAATAATAATTTCGCGTAGTTCTACAGAATTGCTTCAACGATTCGACAGCGACGACAGTTAAATTAAATTCCGCGATACAGATTCCCTAGGCTTCTTTCAAGTACAAAGCAGACCGAAACTAGTTCGTATCCTCGAAACCTGTTGATGGAACGAACTTTGCAAGCGTTCGCCAAAACACGACTTACGCTTCTTCCAATAACACGATGCTTCGTCCTCGTTTGCCCGATACATTTACGCATTTTTCAGTGGCATCTCGTTTCGCCAGACACCGTGCTTCCTGTCACGCGTTGACGCGGACAGAAACATAGAAAGAAGAGAGAAAATGGAAGAAGGCTAAAGCGCAAAAAAAAGAGAGGGAGAGCCTAAATAAAAGAAATACGTAGAGGCAGGATGGTTTCCAACGAGACGCGAGCGACGCTCATTAAGCTGCCTCGTGCAGGGCACGCCCGAGCAGAGATGGAAGAAACAGGAGGTTAAAGGCAGGGGCGAGGAGTCAATAGTTTTCACGCACGGCATTTAAGTGTATTTTATTTAACAGATGAACGCACGAGACGCTCGAAGCTTTGAGCTTTCTCCTTCGACGCAGTCTTCAGCTCTGCTATGCTCTCTCTCTCTCTCTCTCTCCCTCTTTCTCTTTCTCTCCTCTGACACCAGCCGACCATCTTATTGAGAATACTCGTTAATTACATGCTCATCCCTTTGCGAGACCTTTTCACCCCCTCGACACGTTGCCGCCATCATGCTCGCACAGGGACCGTCCTCTCACTTTGACGCTCCCGAACTTCACGCTGCTTCGTGACGCGACTCAAAGTACGCGGCAAGTAGAATACGGTTTTTCAGGTTAGGCGAACCGGAAAAGAAGCGGCGAGCGAATTTCCTTCGATGAAACGGCTGTTCCTTCGAATTCTTCGTGTCTTCCGGCCCTTTGACTTTGTATTTTCTCGTTCCTCGAATCGGTCGAACGTGGAGACGATAAAACGACTGGCATGATGAACGACACTCCGTGGCCACCCTCCGCGTTCGAGACCCGCTCTTTCTCTCTCTTCCTCCACCCTATCTCTTCCTCTCCCTCTCTTTCTCTTTCTCTTGCTTTCTGTTTGCTTAATAATGGGATGGGTGAAATTTGTCGGAAATTAAGGGAGTAGAATATTCTTCGGTGCGCCAGCGTGCAGCTTATCGCGCTTATTAATCCGCCTCCTTCGTGACGATGGTTTTTAAACTGTTCAGATTTTTCGGCAGGTTTGTTCCCTTTATTTAATTAGAGCTGCCACGTGTATATGAGAATATTTTTTATTGGCAAGCTTATCAGTGTCGAGTGCCAATCGCCGCCACGTTCCATGTTTTTACGAGGACAATTGAAATCTCTAATAAAAGCAGAGATTTTTAGGTAAAGATTTACGCAAAGGTTTTTTTACCGGATGGAATTTTCCCAAAATTATCACATACCTCCTATCCTTTGAAAATCCTGTTCGAAACATGGAACGAAGGCAGACACCGAGAAATGAGCTAATCGATTTGACAAGGTACTCCCCCGAACAACCATTATATTCGGTATGTCCGTGTACGAACAACACGATATCAGCTTTCTGAAACACTAAGCGGGAGAGGAGGGCCAGCATCCATTTATTCATAGCGCTTCATAAATAAATGTATGAAAGTAGCGGCGGGCAGCTACCTGGCCGCTCATCTTCTCCCGTCACAACTGTACATAGGGGTAAGTTACCTTCTTCCAGTTGTATACATTTATTGCACCATAAGCAAGAAATCTAACAGACTTAGGTTTTAACATCCGGCAAGTAAGCTTTTTACAGGCCGGACCATTTAACTGAGATCGCAAAGAGTTTCGCTCAAGTATGAAAACACGAAAGAGACTTGGCCTCGTAATTTATATACTGCTCAGAATTGAAAAGATTCACGCGCGCTTACATCGCGCCGACGAATATACGGCTAGCTTTATGCCGAACTACGTAAGACGCGACACGTGGCTGGAATACGAAGTCGTAGACGTGATTTAGCATAAACGCGAAAATTTGAGGGTACATGGAGAAATAAATCCTCTTTCTTGTGATATTAACCCTGAATACGAAGCGCGTATTGCAGGAACGTTTACAAAGAGGAGAGAACGTTTCACTATGATGGAATTAAAATATTATATGTCATTATAATACATTGCCAGTACAGACAAATTCTAAAATTTAACTACGATTACTCTTTGTATCCTCTAATTATAATATGATTTCCGACCACTGTATCCCTTTACTATATGTTATCTCGTGTTCATTTGATCACTAATGCAAATCAAATTCAACTACTTTTGGTAATCAAACATGCAAATAAGCTAATATCGACAATGGTACGTTACCATTCCTGCGTTACAACAATACGTGATTATTCCTATAGTGTACATTGTCTGTATATGTCTCGATTAACCAAATAATTTCTCAAATATTCAAAATATTCTCAAAACCAGTTTTATTACTATTGACATAAATAAGATCCTGAATTTAACGTACAGTAGTGCTTTGCTAGAAGATGAATTCACAATGTGGCAGAAATATTCGACAAGGAGCCAATATTCGTATCGAGCAAAGCACAAAGTAAACGAAGTCTTTTATGAAATAGCGACAAAAGACAAACGTACATCCAAAAATGATTCCTTTCCATTTTAATTTTCTTAAGAGAGTAACGCTTCTGGAAGCTGAAACTTCCCCTCGCTAAAATGGATCTCGACACTAAACCAAGCGAAGGATGTTAAAATGGCCAAAATCTTGTTTCCAAATAAGCTCCTAAATAAAATTAAAGGAAACATTGTTTGACTTCCTCTAACCCGTGAATACAGTATTCGATATAATACACAAGAAACACCGGCTGTGTATAAATATTTGTTTGAGCAAATTACTTTAATAAATATCTCTCATTTCCCAACAAAGGCTACGTGCCGCAAAACAGAGCGCGCGTATTTACATCTCGCGCCTCTGATGATGCTTAAGCAAATTCCACTTAAATACTTGCACGGAGCGGATAAAGAGGCGAACAAAAAGAGAACGTATCGTTGATTGCGCAAAGGGTTAAGATTATGTTCAAAGAACCGGTGGAGCCGAGAGGGAAGAGAGAGAGAGAGAGAGAGAGAGAGAGAGAGAAAAGCCGAAAGAACGAAAGCTTTTGTTCTGTGTTTCGAGTTATTCCCAGAGGACAGATTAACCCATGATGTCTTTCACCCTTCTGGAAAGGTGGGCGGCAAAGAAAGGAAATAACAAGTATAGAAGGTGAGTGGCACAAGGTAGAAAACTTGCCGTTGTATGCTGTCTAGTTTACAATACAGGATTAAGCCAGAGACCGTGCTCCCCTGCTTCACTGCTTCTGTGAGCAAAACTTAAAGCTCTTGATAAGCTCTCCCGTTCTCTTTTTCGCTCTTCAACTACGCAAATCCCCCACTTTCTCAGGTACTTCCACCACGCTTCTCTTTACCTGTCTATGCCGCTATACCGCTCGAACAAAAATACTTTGCTCCGACGAGACGAAACATTTGTACAACCGCTGCGTTCAGGGCGCAACGGACGATTGAAAGAAACGAAGAATGTAAGCACAATTGCCGGAAACGGAACTGGTGATGGGGCGAAGTTCGAATCCAAGCGCCGTTCTTATTTTAATTTCTATCCTTTCTCGAGCAGGGAACAATCTACGTTAGATTGTACAAGAGAGAGAGAGAGAGACGAAAATAAGAGAAATTTTCAAACGTTTGTTTCCAATAGAACGATTCTCGTTGTTCGAAGTGTAGTTATTATATCTTTGAGAACGTTACCTGTATAATTTATGCGATGCATTTTTCTTTCCCCTAAACGATATGAAACATTTCGTTGACGTCTTTTCATATAAATTTGAAAATTTGTTCTATTTTCTACTCAATGCATGCAGAATTCTGCGGAACCTATTTTTAAAGAAATAAATATTATTATTCGTAAAATCACGTTGATGTTATTGAAATAACCCGACGTGTGAACCATATTGTCCATTGTAAGGGAAAAATAATCGGACCAGGCCCCAAGAAATGCCGCGACGTCGGGAGACTTCGGAAATATGATTTCATATATGAAATTACCGTTGTGTCTCGGGGAGGAAAATAAGATCAGGCTAAGTCGAGCACATTGTCCTGCGCTGCTGGTGATACCTAAGGGTTGGTTTCCAGTCACATGTCCAAAAGAAATAGTAGCTATAGGCTACATGGGATAGATATAATGTTATGGTACGTTGACCACCACGGTCCATGTAGTTCCTGGGTCGGTGATGCCACGCTACGCTGGATTTACTTCACGTCCTCTCACTCCCTCTACTCTTTTTTCACCCTCGTTTTTACTTCCACCCGACGTAGCTACGTACATCATTCCCTTTTGCATTCTTCATTCCGGCCAATGTTGTAAAAACGCTGCTCCGGCGCTACGGTGTAATCCAATTAGCCTGTTTCTTCTTCGCCGACAAATTAAGCGTAGTGCCTCGCTGAATAAATGTCTTCGTGGCTCCCATTCGAATATCGTTTCTTTAAACGCGATTATGTTGTCTAATTGCAAAATTTATGCCAAGGTTGATGGAGTAATTTCGTCTAAAGTTTGTTGAACTTGTTAGCTTATAGGAAGAGTGTACGTACGTCTGTTTGATTTATCTCTGGAACGGTGCGGTGTGAAAGTGGAAAAAGAAGTGTCTCATTAGTTATTATACCCGGCGATTTATCAAATGCAAAATATATAAAACTGTCGCGAAACTGATTAACGATTCATAATTTTTCATAACTTTTTTCAGTCATCCGTTCTAATCACGCAAATTTGCTCACATTTCCTAACGAGCGTTACAGTCTTATTTGCCCAACCTATTTATCTTCTTCGTGGTTCATTGAACACACTCGCTAACATATCGAAGTATTATCCAGCATCGCAAATACTCGCTCACGTTTCTAAAATCGCACGAAACACTTTATTCCTAAACAAACACGTGCGGATATACCAGCAGAGGATTCCGTGCATTCGAATGCTGCATAAATCAGTTACGTTGTACAAATAGAGCGATGATCTTCCAATACCCGCTATCTACCGCGACAATCTCCTTACGCTTTTACATTTTCGTATCCGCGAAGAGACCCTATTTTCCATGTCCGCGAATCAGAATTTATCGCGGAAACGGTTTGCGAAATTCCCTGGCATCGACTCCCGACACACGCTGTTACCCGCGGCTGTATTATTTAAATCCGTACAGTATCGATTTACACGTCTCATACGTAAACGTCGATCTAATTTCCATTCGGTAACAGTGGCGGCGCGAAATAAAGGTTATCCCAGTCGCGGAGCACGTCCCGCCGGTGAACGCCATGTTCCTTATTCCGCTTGGCGACCGACGACACGTCGCGTTTTCATTCTTCGGGAAGCGAACTGTTACTGCAAATAGGCGAAATCGTCGTAGAAATCCGCTGCTATGGAGATATCATGCGGCTTGCGATATCGGCTCCGCGCGACGCGGAGAATAATTTTCCCATAGGGACCCGCCATGGACAGTATCGCGACGTTCGAATCTGGGAAACCGTCGACTCCTTTTCACGACGACCGTTTAAGTCTGATGTCACGTGCGAGAATTCTTAACCCGGATCACTGGATTCTGCTATAGATACTCCACGCCACCATGTGTAACTATTCGGTGTTCTGGTTTCACCGTAGTTTCATTTCGCGAAGCGTAATCAGTCAATACGAGCGCTGTCGTGTATTAGAAGTTCGTATGGTTTAGAAATCGGATGAAAAGACTATTGTTGATAAATACACAGGATGGGGCAGTGGTCGTAGAGGAACCGGGAAGCGGGTGATTCTACGTGAAAAGATAAGAAGAAAGAAATTTGGCAGAATATTGTTTCATCTGTGGCTCCGTTTTTCGAGAAAATCGAGATTTGACAAGTATAACTTAAATTTGGCTAATTCTGGACTGGGCAGGAGTAAATAAACGGCAGGGGTTTAAACTAATAAGTAGAAAATAAGTAAAAATTGCAGAATAAAACTTGTTCATAAGATACTTCATTTTCGAGAAAAACAAGTTTGAAAATGTAGTATCGTGCGTAGTGAGATAGATAATTAGTTTTGCAACGACTCTCGTACATTCACTAGGCAATAGAATGTACGCTGAAAATATAATTATAAAAAGTACTTGTCTGGCTATCCTTTTCTATGATTATATAGGTATTTAGAAATTTTTATTGCAGTATCATAATGTCATTTTGTCGATACTATCAATCTAAAAAAGTTCGTTTAACGTTACAATATAAACTTCGATCGAAACATCTGAACTCAAACGTATTTGTCCTATTTTTCCACAAAATTAATGCCACACGGATACTTTTATCCTGATGAAATATATCGTTATACGAAACTCGACTTGTAAAAAATTACCACGTTTTGCAGTTAACCAAATCGTATTTAATAATACGCAAAATATTACTCGTTTTCTATCTTTTTATCCTTTGTGGGGCTTACATTTTTTTTTTTTTTTTTTGTTAAAAGGACAAATGAAAAGTTAAACAGAAGGAAGAGGATAAATACGGCAAAGTATTATTGAATAAAATTTGGAAGTAAAATGCAATAAAATGAGAATATATACGTGCCCTGCACCCTAATGCCATCGACATTCCATGCTTTGATATTTTTTTTATATCGTTCATATTTTATCAGATAATCCCGCGCAATTTATTCAGAAAAATATTTCTCTGTCACGATATTCATCAATCCGTAAATAAAACAAACGCGCCGCTATGCGTCGCGCCGTTTGCCCCGTAAATAAACAAAAATCTTTTATTTTCCGCAAAATCTGCCAAAACGTTTTGCATCTTTACAAAAACAAAAATCCAGTTGCCCCGACCATGAACCAAGAGCAACAAAACCGTTTCATTCATCATTCCCTAACACGTCACATTGTGTTATATACCAGCAACTCTCTATACCACATACCTATCTCTATACTTTTCTAAAAATCGAATGTAAACGAACACGATCGAGCCAACATTCGCGCAACACAACAGGAACAACAACGATCGAATTCCTCTCAATCGCTAGTCCGCTAACGTTTTCCACGTACCGTCGTCCCAAGTCCCATAAAATAGTCGAATTCACGGAGAAAATATAGCCTGACGCTACAACAGCGTGATGTTCCGAGGCTTTGAGCGGATCACAGCGCTTTTTGTATACTCTTTATACACTTGCAGGTGGCGTCGAGGTACTGTGTTACCGATTGACCGATTTCCCGTGGCGTTAAACACCTGCGTGTGCATACATGTGGAAGCATGGTAACGTGTCGCGTGTCGACACGAGGACAACAAGCCGATACGCAGCGTCCCTGATACTGGTGATGGCGATGCCGGTGGCGGAGCCGGTACTAGTGGTGGTGGAAGGCAACATGCCAAACTGTCAGACAGCTAGCGATGTGCAGCTCGGCTACACGTGTTCACAGGCCCAACTGCAAGCATCCGTATGCCAATACGACGCTGCTCAGACTCACCCTTCGCCCTTTCGCCGCCGAAACGCTTTATACTACGGCTATTTGATAACCCTTTAACGTCACTGTGACCTACTATGCTGCGTTTGCACGCACGCATAGTAGTTGCGGCCGCCCACCGCCCGGTCTTAATCACTTTCAATCTCGCTTCTTCGTTTCGTCGTCGGTAGTAGGCAGTGCGAGGCACCGAGACGATTCCGTGGCTACTTTCGTTTATAGCGACGGATAGTTGCCTCGAAATGGCCTATTTCATCGCAGTTGTGTTTCTTAGCGTGAAATATTGTGTTTATACGAAATTCTCGAATATACGTTTCATAGAATTTAATAGAACGATTTAATTAGAACGATCGATATTATTTTTGAAATACTACTACCATTTGTCGTAGATACGTGTTAGAAAATTTCCATGTACTCGGTGTAAAATTTTCTGCCATTGTGTGTATGTACAATTTTCGTAAAGTTTTGGAAACTGAGCGGAAATTTTGTACGCAATTTTTATGCAAACGTTGTAACATAATATAACAGTGGAAATGTACAATTTCTCTTGAAATTCTTCTGTTTATCGAAAATCATTTCTTTCACAGCACGCATTATAGATTCTTATATTGACTAAATTCAGATTGTCAGAATCTCGACTGACGCGTCAGTACGATTTTCAATCGCGCCGTATGAACCATAAAAACGTGGAAGCTTCACAATCCTGTAAGTAACGTTCAATTACAGATCCCGGGGCATCGGAAGCTACTGAAAGAAGTCTAAGGCAAAAAGCACGAACGAGAGGACGAGGAACAAAAACGAATCGTAAAACGGCGGGAAGGATCGAAAAAGATGTAAACAGCGAGAAACCGCGACACTGCCGAGAAACTATGGAAATTCGAAGGTCGTAAGGAGTCAGCAACAGCGAAAGGTAAGTAAGGTTGAAACGTGGCGAAACGCGAGAGCTACTCGATATCGGTAGGGGCGGACATAGTTATTGCTATGCATATGGTACGTCGAACAATAAAACGGAATAGCAGCGGCGCAATAGGTTCGGTAGGTTGGGACGGGATTTTAGAGTCGGTTTTAATCGGACTATCGAGACTGTGGATCGTGGAACCGACGAACGTGGCGGGGCGAATTGTACCGAGCCAAGCACCATTCTTTCTCTTTCCTCGTTTTCCCGTTCTTCTCGCCCGTTCGCGAATTTCTAAGCGACGTACTTTACAATTTCCCTTTTAGTCCGGTTTCTGTATCCGCGATTCCCTCGGCTGGTGCATCGACCAACCGATAGAGGGTTCATCGATGAGGGAGAAACACAAGTTCCGATCCGGTCAGGCGACTTGTGTGGATCTCTCTGTACGTGCACAGCTGGGCTAGGTGTCGTTCGGTCTCGCGTGGATAGGTAAGAAAGAAGGAGCAAAAGAGAGATTTAAAAGCGAGGCTAAAGGGAGCAGGAGGGTAGCGGATACTGGGTTAGCACCGGATTGTATCTACTCGAGCACGAAACGGTTTACATTTACTAAAAGTTTCCAATTGCATGGAGCACACCGGATATCCACTCTACTTTCCTCCTTCGGAGATGTCATTTTACTGGCGGCGATAGCCGGAGAGATGCAAGCGACGACTACGGAGCCTTTCCTCTATCCCTTCCACTTTCTCTCTCTTTCTCTCTGCCTCTCTGTCTTTTAGCGGCAAACGACTTCAAAGTCGTAGCGGGGAATCGTTTCGCAAATCCTTGGAGGAGGCGTATCGGGCCTTTTCGTACACCGGCACCTCGATTTCACTTCGTCCACTACCCCACCACTCGACTTTGTCTCTCTTTCTGGCTCTCGTTATCTATAATGGCTTTTCGCCGTTCCTTAGCGAACTGCAGAAATCCCGTCTACCGTGTAAACCCGTTCGTCCTTCGGTATTATGGTCTTATAATTATGCAGCGGATTTCGCGATACCGTGTCTACGCTGTCCATTACCGTTCTTTTCTTTGCTCGGAACGACATTACGCTTCGATCGAAAGACGGTCTGTCACTGCCACTTAGGCGTTATCTATATATTAGGTTGAAGTACTGATTGAGATTCTTAAAAAAAAATATACATATAAGATTTGCGGTTGCAAGTGATACGGATTTTAGCGAGTTCGAAGTCTGCAATGACTAAATTTGACGCTGTTTGATATACTGTGGCGAAGCTTGTGGAAAGTGAAACTTCTTGTTACATTATTGCATTTAATCAATGTTCTGCTACGATTTTTGTGAACGAATCGCTGAACTGAGATAACTTTTGGCGATCGCCCTGTCACGTGTCGAAGAAGGTACTGACGATTTCACGCAAAATATTTTTATATTCTGTAATTTACCGGCGAGGAAGATCTTCTAGATTTCCATTAAAATATCAAGGAATTATCTTGAATAACGTACGAACTTCTTCCACCTTGATCGCCGTCTAATTAAACATTCCGATTTTGCTTCGTTATCGTATGTTAATATATTGTACCACGATATACGTTAATATATTTCATATTTTAACTCGAAATTACCATTTCACGTTGCTTTGACAAACTTTGTCTAACGATCCGCGTAACCGGATATCTCTCCGCGGCCTTGCCAGAATCGCTTTAAAATTACATTGGTACATTCACGGCCAATGTAAACTCCCGGTTCAACGTTATTCCAGCGAGCGAATAAATGCAAAACGGTTTCCCGACCGTGGAGGGCCAGATTTCCTCGGAGAAATAATCGTTGACGAAGGTCGACGACGACGACGACACCCATGGATTGGATCGAGGGTCGGCCAGTGGAAACGGAACGTTAGGGTCCGGGAAAAGCCAGGCGAAAGAGGAAGGACGGCAGCAGGCGAGATTTTCGGCGTAGGAGAGAGACGGGGCTGGTTACAAAGTTGCGAATTAAAAATACAAAGAAGAACGAGATAGGCGGCGAACGGGGGTGAAAAAGGTGGTCGAGGAAGGGTAGATTTGAGACAAAGGGTGGCGCAGGAACAATGCCTTGTAATCTCGAGCCCTTAGAATAGCCCTGGCCCTGCGTTGCTCCGTTCAGCTCAAGCACGCTTTTCCCTCTGCGACCTACAGCGTATCGAAAGCACCGACTTTTGACCGCCTAATACAGGGCCAAGCGGTTAGTTTTCGATCGACGATCTGTTAAAATTATCCGAGTATAGCGGCAAGGTTGAACGAATTAACTTTTGCAAGATCCCGCCAGAAGAAGTTCCATTTTCGTGAACGATAACCGTGCAAAGAGCAACGAGAAGATAACGGATGTAGAGCTGTCGGGAGGATGATACGATGGCGAAGGGGAATGGACGATGGCAGAGCTTCGGCTCGTAAAAAGCCGAGAAGATCTCGTGGCTGTGATCGTTCTTTCATCCTGGAAGAAATGTATGAAAAGCTGGCGAGAAAATAAGAAGCTCGCGCGGAATTAATGTCGCGTTTTATGACCGGCCGAGTGAAAACGATACGATGAGGCGAGCCACTCGAAGCCCATTGAATATGAACGACGCGGAATATTCTGGGCTCGGTGGAAACATTTAGTGGATCTGAAAGGTAGAGTAATGTGAGTTAAGATAACGATTATTAATTGAAACGAGTTTGAGTTAGTTGTTTCCTTTGATGTAAAGTATTCTAATGCACGATACGTTTGATTGGTTATATGCATATTTAAATACTACATGTTTGTATCTGTAAAAAGATGTGAAAGCTTCTATTCTAGATTCCATCTGATTAAATTAATCGAATTCCGATATCGTATCATCAAGCTTACATTTAGTTTCACGAATTATTTTCACCCTCGAGTCACAGAAGATATATCGTAAATCCGTTTCTAAAGTAAAAAGTCGAGGCACGGTATATCACAATTCGAAGAAACGTGTTAATTTTTCTCTTAGCGTGTGCAACAGATATTAGAACAGTTGGCAACAGCTTCCTATTCACTCAGGCGATGTGGAATAGTGTTTCGCAAGTTCTTCGCGGCAACTTGCGCGGATAGGTACCAAGAAGACGGAAGCGAGTTAATAAAAGAAGAAGAATAACAGGATAATTTACATTGTCAAATTTTCATTGTGCGCCCTCTTGTCTGAATTATCCGGCCGTCCTTCTTCGCTTCGCTCAACTACTCCTTGCCGAGTCGCTACCCTTTCCCTAACCGAATCCTCGTCCCGCCGCGCCATGTTACATCCCCTTGGCAGTCTATCCACAAAGAAAAACTTTTGCGGATTACCATCTCGTCGTGGTTC